>ML788605.1:293885-304991 GCA_009831015.1 Picea engelmannii
TAAGAAGGGTTACAGTAAACACAATATATGAAAGAAACTTATACAATAGAAACTCCAACTGAGCTGATATACAAGCTCAAAATCAACAGATGCACCCCAGAATGGTGCGCCCCTCATGCAAACTGTCAGAACCACTGAATCTGCTCCAACTGCCAACTGTAAGCTTAGATCTGGAAACCCCTCCACATAAATGAATCTATGTTGAATGGCTACCCTCTGCAACGGATCTCACTGCAATCTGATGGCTAGAAGTCTCTCAACTGCTAATGTGCCCCAATCTGGCAATGCACCCTCCTCAATAGCAAAACCTCTCCAGTAAATAAGCTAAGGGATATGAGGCAAGCCTCCCTCCATGAAAGCAAGCGCTCTAGCTCAAGTCTCCTCACAAAACTGACCTCATCTCCATCAAGTAAGAACTCCTCTCTCAATGAACAATTCAAGCAATGAAGAATGTGCCCTCCTTCGCCCTTTGCGCCCCTCTTTGACATCAATTAGGAAACCTAAAGTATGAAGGGTTGAGATCATCTCATATCCCTTCTAATCGATGGTTGAGATCTCCCCATTCATATCTAAGTCACAAACCCACTTTGGGTTAAGTTTCCTAAGTCAACTTTATATCTCCAATTCACCCCTTCGTGAATTAATAGCCACTTTAGGCCAAAAGTGACCAAATTTCACTTTATCCAAAGTCAAAGTAAAATTAGACAAAGGTACAAGGTACAAAGTGTAATGTCCTTCCCTCATGTGCTAAGGAGGTCACAAGCACATGGTGAACACCTCCCAAGGTACAAAACTCAACAATACATATTTTGTCTTTCGATCCAAAGGAATTATAAAACTGACATACTAGCAGGTCCATAAAAGGATTCCATCTCAAAGTAGAATCAATATTATTAGAGCAGAGTTGAGGCACAATAAAAAAGACTGACCATCACTACAAAATATCCAGGATATGCAGGATATACCATACAAAAACTCTGACCCAAAATACTAACAAAAATACTAAGGAGGAAATTAAAACAGAAAAATATGATGAACAAGACCTGTTGTCCCTCCATCCCAAATATTGTATGATAATATTCCTCTCGGATCCATTAAGGCTTGCTTTGAAAGAAGATCGACCTCTTTATTGAAGTTCCTATATATATCCTGCCAACAAATACCTTGAAAGGATGAGGATAGCTCTGTTGTTCTTTGTTTCCATCCTTCAATAGTAGTAGAATGTAAGTGACCTTTGTGGTTCATCCAGTTAATAACCACCTTCAAGTCCCCCAAGATTTGAATGTTTTGGATATTCAAATATTTTTCTAAAATGAGCGTATTCCAAGCACCCAAGAGCTCGACTTTTGTATTTGTACCCTCCCTACAGTTGATGAACCACCTGTATCTAGAAGAGTCTGGTCCAGTTATAACACCTCCCGCTCCATAATTTATACCCCCTGTTGTAGCTACTCCATCAAAGAAAGCAATAGAATATCCATCCTTTGAAATTATTGGCCTCTTTCTAATGGTCTGCTTAGTTTGAGAGCAAGGAATTTTTGTTAAGGATCCAAGAGTTTTATAAACAACATTCCAGGTCGATGGCAATTTATCCTCAAATATCACTTTGTTCCTCTCATTCCAAATATTTCAACAAGTGATTGCTGCCAATCTATTCGATACAGTAGAATTTGATGTCCAGGATTCCCAATAGTCGACAAAGGACTTTCTTGCCCAATCCAATTTAAATTGTTTCCTGTGAGAGATCATGGACCAAACAGTTCTTGAGAAAGAACATTGAATAAAGAGATGATTGTTGTCTTCGCTATTTTTTTACAAAGCATGCATATCCCAGGTCCTTCCCAACCTTTTTTATTTAAAACATTCCATGTAAGGATCTTGTCTTCCACAGCCAACCATAAAAAGATGTTAACCTTCAATTGTAAATTCCATTTCCATAGTTTAACTCTCCAACCTCTCCAAATCAAAAAATTCTGAGTAGTTTGGAGAGTTGTATATAAATTTCTACAGTGATGTCCCCCGATGAATCTCCTCCATTCCAAAGCAATGAGTCAGCTTTATTTTGAAGTGTGATATCGACCCCTCTTAACTCTTCTATATATTCATCCCATTCTTTAGCAAATTCTCTAGATATACCCAAACTATTGTTGTTTATCCAGATTTCTGACAAGGTAATCGGGTCAATGCCTTCAGAGGCTTGTGCTAATACAGTAATTTTCTTCTGTTTTAATATAGATAGAAGCTCTGTCGATAGGAAAAAATTGTCGTCAATGCCTAAAATGTTCTCTCTTCCTACAACGATGAGATGCCCGGATCCCGGATTCCAGGCCAACCATTGATTGATGATATGAACACTGTTTGTGAGACTCATCCAAATCCTGGAAGCCAATTGAGCTTTTTGAGACTCTAGTCTGAGCCAACTTATGACTGTAACATGTGAAAGATATTTGTCCATAATTACTTTATGCCAGATGCCTCCCAGCGTAAGGACCCTCCAGAGGGAAGATGCATTTAGAGCCAAATTGAAATGCACTAGGTTCTAAAACCCCCAACCACCATTCTTCTTAGGTCTGGACAAAGTCTCCCATCTACAAATATGGAAGTGTTGAGTATCTTTATGGCCATGCCATAGAAAGTGGAACATCAGTTTCCTAATTTTGCACATAATAGATCGGTGGATAGCTTCCATAGACATCCACAATACCGACTGACCTTCCAGCATTGATTTAACTAAGACATATCTACCTCCCATAGACAACCACCTATTACACCAAAGAGCAATTTTCTTAGTTAATTTTGACACTGGACAACCCCAATCCTCAGCCTTTTGCATCCCTATCTTCAGAAAATAACCTAAATATTTGAAGTCGATCGATAAATCACAGAAGGTATAAGGTAAGATAGATTTGAAATGGGCCAAATCTTCCTCTGATATCCCTTCATAATGGACCGTAGTCTTTGCTTGGTTAACTGTAAGCCTTGGGGATTTACAAAATAAGTTGATGATATTGCTTATTTCTATCCATTCATGTAAAGCAGCTTTGGTCATAATGAGAACGTCATCCATGAACAAAAGATGGAGAATATTTATAAGTCTGGAAAATTTAATACCTGACAACTTGCCTTCACCAATGATGTTTTTCAATAATAAACTAAGTCCTTCCATCACCATTATAAAAATTAAAGGAGATAATGGAAATCCTTGACATAGGCCTCTGCCGCTTCTAAAGAAATCAATGGCCTCACTGTTTAATAAAATTGCAAAGGAGGGTGAGGTGACGCAAGACATGACCCAATTTGTCATATGAATGCCAAATCCCACCTTAAGTAGAATCAATCTTAAAAGTGTTGAATCTACACAGTCATATGCTTTCCTTAAATCCAATTTAAGGATAAGTGAAATTATTTTTTTCTTTTTGATACTATGAAGGCTCTCATGGGTTGTGTCGATATCGTCTTGGATCCTTCTTCCTTGTAAAAAACCCAGTTGTTCTTCAGAAAGTGACTTGGAAAGGAAAGGTTTAATCCTATTTGAGATGATTTTTGATATCACCTTGTAACATAGATTGCATAAGGAAATTGGGCGAAAGTCATCAAAGGTGGACGATTTATTTGCCTTTGGGATTAAGGTTAGAAAGGTAGAGTTTAGACCTCCCCTGACAATGCCTAATCTCCTGGACTCCTCAACCATACCAAGGATATCCTCCCCTACTAAATCAAAGAAATAGGTAAAACACTCCACCGTCCATCCATCTAGCCCTGGGCTCTTATCCTTCTTAAAGACAAAAACATATTTTATCTCCTCCAAAGTGATCGGTTTATACATCGAGCAAGATTCCTTCTCATTAACAAACTGAGTATAGAGATTGATTACCTTTAATTGATCAATAGTGTTTTCTGTAAGCGGGTCCTTATAGAAAAATTTAAAATATTGAATCGTTGCGGCCTTTATGGCACCCTGCTCTAAAACCTTTAAACCCGTGCTATCCGTGATCTCCCATATATGCTTCTAAGTTCCATTGAAGGTAGCATACTTATGGAAAAACTTAGTGTTATTATCCCCGCTAGCCAACTAAATTTCCTCGCTGCGCAATCACCACTGATCTTCGACCCCTTTTAAAATATTGTTCCTCTCTACTTCCATTTTCCGAAGAGAGGTTTCCAATTCGTGATTTGTAGGATAAATTGCTACATTTATAATCACTTCCTTAATGTCTGATTCCAGAGCTAATAACTTTTCATTATTTCTGGCTAATTTCTCTTTATACCAACTCTTTGTTTTTGTTTTTAGAACTTTTAACTTTCAGACAATCTTGTGTTGATTGTCGCTTTTGGACAAGAAAACCGGGTCTTTCCAAACCTTATAGACAAGGTCCACAAAGTCTTGATCCTTTATCCACTATCAATTCAACTTGAAAGGGAAAGCCTTATAGTAGGGAGGTAAATCCATTTGTAATAAAACTGGCGCATGATCAAATATAAAGGGCAATTCAACCCAGGATCTATAATGGCCAACATTAGACAATAAATCTTCAGAAACCAGAACTCTGTCTAATCTCCTTGCCACCGCCTCCCTCCCACTGCTCTCGTTCCTCTAGGTAGGAACCAACTTAGTTGGTTTGATATCAATCAGGTTATTTGATGAAAAAATGAGTCTATAAAAATCATTTGTAATCCCAATACCAGGTGTACCTCCCCAAACCTCATCCGAGGATAGTACAATATTTAGATCCCCGACAATGATTGGATGCTTGATGGAGAGAATACCATTGTCTTCCAGAGATTTCCAGAAATGTATTTGCTCCGAACACGAACCATATATATCTCCCGGTTGTTTAAAATACCTCTGCATGTTGAAAGAATACCACCTACAGTAATATAAGGAGTCAATTCATAAAAAATAGGATCCCACGAGACTAACAGTCCACCTGAGGTTCCTACAGATTTTACTACACACGTGATCCAGGAAGGTCTCAGATGTTGCATGAAGTCCCTAGCTTTTTTAGCAGTCGCCATAGTTTCTTGTAAAAATACTATATCAGGATGATTATTATCCAAGAGTCGTCGGACTAAGGCCGCTTTGAGGGCGCCTCCAACCCCTCTAAAATTTAAGGAGAGTGATAACATTTTTTATCCCTTGCTAGGGATTTCATCACTCTAAGAGCCCCACAATCTGTTATAGGCGCGCCTTGTGCCAACCTTTTCGGGGAGCTATGAGTTTTTATAGGGGAATGTTCTACACCAATACCCATAGACCAAGAAAATTGTTTCCCCTACATTCCTAGAAGATGTTTGGAATTAGTAGCCTCCAAATCCACATTGTTGTGCAGTGATTTCCCCAAATAGGAAGGAAGTTTGATCGCAGCATAATTGTCCCTAATAAAAGGGATCAGTGAGTCCATGACAACGTTGAGAGAGGACTCTCCTCTTTAGATTCGCTGAAGCCCGAATCTATCACCAGGTCTAGGCAAGGAGGTGGATTAGGTGATGACTCAAAACCCGCATCCCGAAGGCTTGGTAAAGTTTGAAGTGGCTCCCGAGGAGGGAAAACAAGTGTGGTTAAAGGAGGATCAATAGAAACAGACAAATACCATCTAGTCGGCTTTGTAAGTGGAAAAATCCCATCATCTGAAGGCGTCGGGACCTCTCCCATATGAGGTTTATTTCCCAAGTCCCCATTGTCAATACCAATAACTGCCAAAGTATTTGCTTGTAGCCAACTAGAACTTCCCAAAGCATCTCTTTCCCACATGGATAAAGACATAAAAAAAAAATGGGCAAAAGAATTTTAATTTACCTGTAAAATTTGATGCCTCTTCAAACTGGGATCCTACCTCGGGTCCATAGTGTATCTTACCATAGCCAAGGGAGTCCTCTTCATTAACATAATTGGGTGGGTCCTCCTGTAGGATAAAGTCTTCATTTTTTTCTTCAGGCACCTTTCCAGTACAATCACGACATAGATGACATGTGCCTCTACACTAACTACAATGGAATGGAACACCCAAATAGTCCAACCACTGAGAGAAGTGTTGATCGCCCCACTCAATAACAATTTCCTTCGAGAGACCTCCATGAATATCAACTTCAACTAAGATCCTTCCAACTTTCCTTACAGATTTTTCCATGATAGAACTATCTTGCGTGATGAATCATCTCGGGGCTTCTCCAATCGCCCTCATTGCACCTTCATTCCACATGTCTAGGGGAAAACCTGGAAGGTGAGTCCACAAATACTGATACTGGAAGTATTCAGTACACAGGTCGAAGGCCACCCTCCATCGCTTTAACATTAGCGTACTTCCCCCAATCACCCAAAACTTGTTTAATAGTAAATCCACATCTTCTGGGGTCTTGTAAACAAATCCCATCCACCCCTTTGTAAGAACAAACATCTCAGGCTCATAACCGAGAATAGGCACCCAACGTTTTGTTATCCAACACCGAACCGGGCTATCTGCAAGATAGGAATAGGACAACCTACCCACCAACCCACACATAGCCAACCTACAGGTTTCTTCCAGACCCACATCCAAGCCCAGAACCATCCTCCTAATCCGCTTGTTTGGCTTCCATACCCTCCTTCTAACTCCAGTCGAATTAGTGGGTATTTTGGAATTCCTGAAACTAGTTGACTGGCCACCTCCTTTATAACCCGACTTTGTAGCAGTATCAACCTTGGGCACACTATTAGGTATCTTTGAGCTCGCATCCACAGAGGGAAAAGATGGAGGATTCAATCTCGGAAAGGTCTCTAGTAACAGAGAAACCCCAGGCGCAAGTATCTGAGGAGGGACGTCAAATCCGGTATTATGGTTCAGTGTACGTGAGTTAAGATTAAATTTTCCTGGTGACCCACTCAATGAATCAGCCTTTAAAAGTAGACCTTCATGTTTCCATCTTAACTCGTCTTCTGGGCTCATTAAAACCCCGACGTCTCTATTTAAGTCCGTAATAGGTGGAGAAACCATGCTTACAACACCTGTTTGGCACTAAAACCAAATTAATAAGGGTCCATTAATCCAAGAAATAAGTAGATAGAAGGTGGCAGGATTAATCAAGGTGATTAATAAGACAAGACCTGTGATACTAAAAATGAACTAGCTCCAAAAACAACAAAGTAAGTGGTTCAGTTTCCCAAACTAGCAATGTAAAGGTAATAACCCTAGGGAAGTGAAAACTAAAGGGCAACCAAGGATAACAAATCCAACCAAAATATAACTAGAAAACCTAAATTCCAACGGTGGTAAGCACCACGCTAGAAGATACTAAAATACGAAAATGGCACTAAAATGGAGCTTTGTGCACCCAAAAACACAGTAAGCACACAAGTACCTAAACTATTTTTATTTGTAATATGTATATTAAAAATTTTATATACAATTTTACCAACCGTTTTTTATATTAAGTTTTAAACACATTCAAATTACTCATCTTTACATCGAGGTTTTTTCAATTGAGTGTATAAATTTTGGAATTAAGCATCTCACAAATGGTAAAGGTAAACACAATGAAGGTTAAACCAAGATATTGAAATTTGAAATATAAAATATGGAACTAAATATCTTGCAAATAGTAAAGTTAAAGGCATAGAAGGTTATGAAGATGAGATCTCAAAACTTGGAGTTTGATCATTTATCTTATATCAAGCATTTTTAATTACATTTTCAAGTAAGGTTTTTTAAGAAGTGGATTACAAGTTTGATTATTTTTATTTTTAAATTTGAAAACTAAAATGACTTAATAAAATATCGAATTATTATGTTAGACTTTTTTTAATAAAGTTATTTGATTTGAATCAAGGAATAAAAATTAGTTGATGGATTGAGGACAATAATAAAAAAAGGTTAATAAAAAAAGGTTAATGGACAATAATGCTTCATGAATCAATATGCTACCACTAATCACCTTTTCCCCCTTAGAGTTATTGTTAAGAAATCTAGAGAGAGAAAAACTGAACTTTTTTGTTGTTTTGTTGATTTTAAAAAACTCTTTGACACTTTGCTTAGAACCAAGTTATGGAAAATGATAGAGCAAATATGTATCTACTATGAGCTTCATTGGGCCATGATTAAGCCATATGAAAAGACTATTGCTAAGATGAAATATAATGATGATTGGTCAATGGAAATTAATTATAATGTTTGAGTTAAGAAAGGGGTGCTCTCTTTCTCCCACCGTTTTTGGCATATATATTGATAAAATTGAACAATGTTTAGAAGAGGAGTGTATTGTTGTTAACATGGTCAAACTCATTGTTTTTTTTTTGTGTATACTCTAATGATATTGTTCTTCTTGCTAAAACTATTGATGATCTTCACAACAACTCAATGTTCTCCATCAATTCAACAAATATTCGTGATTTGATCATTACTATTGATAAATCAATAATATGATAATTAAATTTAAGAAAAGAAAAGAATTTATCCTTCAATTCTCAAGTGGTTAACACCCTTGAGGATTTATGCATCGACTTCAATTTCCATTTAAACTGAAATCATAGTGTCAAGAAGAGAAACATTGATAAATGGAAAGCTTAATATGGTCTTGAAAACAAATGTATGAATGTTGAGCTTTGACATTAGGGAAATAAACATTCATTTTCAAAAATTTAGTTATCCCAATTATTCTTCATGGTTGTGAACTCTAAGCCTACATCATCTCTCATGAAACTTGGAATAAAATTGAGCAAATCCAAAAGTGTTATTTTGCCTATGGTTTTGAAATCAAATGTAACACTCCTTACCCCATTCTTTTGATTCAAGAAGGATGTATTTTTGTGGAGTTTGAAGCGACAATTATTGGATATTTAGAATATAAGATTTTTTTTTCAATTTAAGGATAGACTCCTTGTTATTATTTATAGTATGCATAATAGACACTACTGGCTCTAAAAATAGTATCGACTAGAAATTATGAGGCTTGGCTAGCTATTGGAACACAAAAGGAGACAAACAATTCATAACATCAATAATATCAAATCTTATATCCCTATGGAGTTTAAATCCTAGACATGGAACGACAATGAAGTGATCAATGAGAAAAAGATGAAACACTATAAATAATTTATCAATCCTAATCTTGATGATAAAAAAAATTGTTTCCATTAGTATAAGCTTAAAAAATAAAATGAATATGTTGAGGTTATGAACGATGCTCATGACCTTCATAGTTAAATTAGTTATTGGACTAACCCAAAAACCCCTTGGGATGAGAGTATTTGTAAATTTGTGATACAAAGGAGGTTGATGATGACTGGCACTCTTTTTCATATGCCATGCCCTTAATCGTATAAGATGTCATTTTAACTAGTTTCATAGCTTAATTACTCTTCAAGATCTCTTAGCTCCTAAAACCATAATAACCTTAGTACTAAGATAAGCATAGCTATAAATTTGTGATATAAAGGGGGTTGAGGATGAACACCACTTCCTTTTAACATGCTCTGTCCTTAATAATATATGACATCATTTTAACTAGTTTTATAACATAATTACTCTTCAAAATCTCTTAACTTGCAAAAATCATAACAACCTTGGTACTTTCATTTCAATTATGTTCAAATATGAAAATGATATTATAAAAAATATTTAATTTGGTCATTTAATTTGTTTATAAATTGTATTGATATTAGGGATCGATAAGCATCATCGTCATCATAATTTGAATATATTAACTTAAACACACTATAACTTAATATTTTTAAATATAATAACAAAATTTACTAGTACCTATGTTAGCATTAACATATTTTAACCAACCATTAATATTATTTATCTTCTTACATAAATATATTTATCATCATTTTTTCTAGGGAAAATTCAAGGGATGTTTTTGCCCACATTCATGGAGGACATCCTTGATAAACTCATCAATGTAAATTAGTACACTTCATCCAGGGGATTCAAACCAAGCACTTAGTGGCATCGAACTAACAAAATGTCCATCAACATTGCCAACAACTAGTGGAGCTAACCCTTGACCTAGATACACTTATCATCTAAATAAATAATAATTAACACACACACTTATTGTTTTCATCTTGATATTATTTACATATGGCATCATTCATCATAATACAAGTTTATGCACTATAAATCCAATAATTAAAATAACACACACATATTCTTTATGGTGTCTTAGGAAAATCATATTCTATTTCAAGTATAAAATTTTGCTGCATTTTAGAAGTGCCCAAAAGTGCATACACACAAATACACTTTGTTAGTAAACTGATCAAAATGTTCTTTGATGACTAAAAACTAACAAGATTCATATTATTCTTATATTTTTCATCAAAGTTTTTACAAAATTGCAAAAACAATAAGTATTTTTACTAAAAAACAATAGACCATATCAACATCATAAACAACATATTTTATAAATATCAACACCATAAACAACCTATTTTATAAACAAGATGAAACCTATAATCCAAGAAGTTTAAAAACCTATAACCCAATACAAAAAATGGCTCACAATTGTGTGTAAAAATCCAACTAAAACTTGTAACACATAATTGAGTGTAGAGACATATAACTTGTAAGTACAACTAAGTGTAAAACCTTGAAACCTATTAAAAAAACCATCTTCATAATGCTATTGATTCAAGAGTGGTACAAACCTTTGGTGCTTCTATTGTTACATATTTTGTTTATGTAAATATCAATTCCATTTCCAACCCTTGCTTAAAGAGAGCATCAATCTACATATTAAGTTCCAAGTATATATGGCTAAAAAATATGAAAGTGAAATTATATTCTAATATACATACATATATAAACCCTGTTTTGCATATCTATTGTTCCTTTTACCCCGTCAATGACTAATTTAAAATCATTGTAAAAAAATCATCTTCATAATGCTACTAATTCAAGAGTGGTACGGACTTTTGTTGCTTCTATTGTTACCTATTTTGTTTATGTCAACACCAATTCCATTTCCAACCCTTGCTTAAATAGAGCATCAATCTCCATATTAAGTTCCAAGTATATATGGCTAAAAAAGATGAAAGTGAAA
This sequence comes from Picea engelmannii, assembly GCA_009831015.1. Taxonomy (NCBI): domain Eukaryota; kingdom Viridiplantae; phylum Streptophyta; class Pinopsida; order Pinales; family Pinaceae; genus Picea; species Picea engelmannii. Next base: position 304,905 of record ML788605.1, read on the forward strand.
TTATATTCTAGTAGCTTTACATACATACATACATACATACATACATACATACATACATACATACATATATATATATATATATATATA
>ML788605.1:343000-359036 GCA_009831015.1 Picea engelmannii
TTTTTTTTTCTTTTATTATAGACAAGTGCGAAGGTCACAGAGATGGGGGAGAGTAAGGAATGAATGGAAAGGTCTGAAAAACAGTCAGATGAGATTCAAAATAGGGTTATGGGGATACTCAGGAGAGGCGAGTGTTCCACGGTCAAATTTTATGTATCGGAATTTTTGACTGCAAAATGTGTAAAATGGAAGAGACCATGATGGGGCAGTTCAACAACCAGTTTGTATATTTGCAGAATTTCGGGAAAGTGGCTAAGTATGGAATAGAGAAACGGTCGGGCAGACTCATTCTTGAAAGTGAGGATTGAAGTTTTCGTGAACAAACCAACCCGATGACGCGCAAATGACATTCCATGATGTTTGAAATTAACGCTTGCTAATTGCATGCCTAGAAATAAGAACTTATATATAATTGGTAATTGCTAATTGCAAAAGGGCACGGGCACAGGAAACAATGACTAGGAACTGAATATTTTTTGAATCTGCCAAACCGACGATCTGCAAAAGAAATTTGAAGAAATGACGAAGTATGGAAAGCATACAAACATGCTTCAAAATGGGGTGACAATAGTTTCACAGAAAATGTGAGGACCCGACGGTTAAATTGTATTTCTCAGAATTTTTCAGTGCAAAATGTGTACCACGGAAGATGACATGATAGGTAGACCGTAATACAGAAGATGGTATGATTTGAGTCTGGTTGTAAATTTGTATATCGTGGAAGTGACGGTATTGTTCGCAGGTCATGGAACAATAGAAGTCCAATCTAGAGCCCGCCTACTGGGAATCCACGGTCGGAGAAATGTCTAGGTATGGAATGGGAAAGTGGTCGATCGGTGTCCCGATATAAGAGCAGGAGTGCAAACGTGAACCCACAAGTCCGCCCATGCGCGCAACCAGATATTTTCAAAAAAATGAATAAGTGACAAGAAAGATAAAGTTCAGGGAAAAAATAAACGAATATTTGGCTAAGTATAGAAGACGGAAAAAAAGGGCCAATATATTCACATCTGTAACAAACATCCCATTTTCCTGCCAATATATATACTTGGAAAGAAGTGCGAAGGTGGCGGGCATAGAAAACAACGACTAGGAATACGATCTGCAAGTTTACTTGGTTCTTGGTTGTATGCTCCATTTGTCAATTTGTATATTGCGGAACTCCGAGTCATTTTTTTAGCCAGCCAACCTGCAAGTTTGACTGTCAATTTGTATAGTGCAAAACTCTAGGTGTTGTTTGTAGGAAACAAAACTATAGAGGAAATGTTTTGCCCTTTAATATAACTTATGTGACACAAATGTAGTATGTGGATCATTTTATCACTTTTCCATCCGTAAAGAATGGCAATATTGAGCCCGCTAGCCTTGGAGCCCATGTGTCAATCTGTATATCGCGAAGCTCCGAATGCTGTTTGGAGGTCATAGAAAAATAGAAGTGCAATGTTGAGCCAACTAGCAAGCAAGTCTGCCTGTCAATTTGTATATCGCAAAACTCTGGGTGCTACTTGTAGGACATAGAACAATAGAGAGCCAATTTAGACAAAGAGGAAGCGCTCATTCGAAACGCGTGAATCCACCAACCCGTGCAGCAAGGCATTTTCGAAAAAAAATGATTAAACCAGGAAGAAAAACTACAGGGGATAAAAGAGTGGGAAAATAGAAAGGTGGAGGGCAGTTTTCGTAAGTGCAAATTGGATTCAAACAAGCCCCATTGTTGCAAAACCATTATTTTCTACTAATTGTCAGCAAATGCTTTGTTGAAGATTAGATTTTATTGCAACATGTGGGTGTTGATACATTCTTCCATGACTGTAACATATTAACTTAAGTATTAAAATTCATTTTCTACTAATTGTCAACAAATTCTTTGTTGAAGATTAGATTTTATTGGAGCGTGTGGGTGTAAGTGTGTGCTTGATACATTCTTCCATGACTGTAACAATTAACTTAACTATTAAACTACTTGCATTATGGGTTGTTAACATTAAAAATTAATAATTTCATGTCTAGAAACAAGAATGACGATTTTGTTGCAACATTGTACTTTGGTATTACTATGTTCTATCTATATTGCGAATAGAATTGAACGTTGGTTTGAAACTATATGTAATCCATTTTTTGTTTGCATAAAATCCTGGTGGATTGACACAGTACATTGCCATATAATTGTTAGATGTTCCATCTTAGAAAAAATTTCCTAAGTAAATACAATATCGTAGAACTACGAGACCACCGAACCATGCCAATGAGAATATGTGTTAAATCTAGAAAAGAAGCAACAACAAAGACTCCAAGGCAATTCTTTTTAATATCAAATACATTTAAAAAAAAAAAACATAGAGTATTGTACATCTATCCTTAGAAATTGGACCCAGTTCTTCAGGCCAAAACATCGAACGTATCTGCCACAAACAAAGCCACGGGATCCACAGGATCCTTGTAGTTTTCTCCTCGATGAATCATCCTGTGGAAAAATTGATAGTTTTCAAAAGCTTCCAGTGAGGAAGAAGACAAAAATGTTGCAGGGCGGAATAGCCCTTAACTGAAAGTTAGGACACAATTAGAAACCGCCTCTGCACAGTCGAAAAGACTTCAGGGACATAGGTTGTACGTGCAATTCTATAGGCCCAAATTAGTCCATTCTGGGTGGAAGGAGATGACTAGTAGAAATATTCCTTGCACCAGTGAGAGTTCTAGGCTTCATTCCCGAAGATGTTAATTGTATATCTAGAGAACAAGACAGTAGTCCCGAAAGTGGATATTTTTTTGGCTTGAAATATATCTCTAGGAACATTAACATATCATTTCTTTACAGTGAAAGTCTTCCGCCTAGAATAGACTAATTTGGACCTTTGAAATTCCTACTTTCGAGCTACAAAGCGGTTGTTGCATTCATCGTCGGTTTCTTTTCTGAAACTCCTTCTGGTGTTGTTAGGACCTCCATTATTGAACCAGGAAGTTCCACCCTTTATGGTTGATTTCAATTTGGGCGTAGGAGTGGGAACAATTTCTCCATTCCCATCATCCATTGCCGTATCATCTCCCATCAGATCATCTTCTTCCGCCTCAGAATCTATGAGTTCAACCTCTGCTCCAACCATCAATACAATTGGGCAGGTTCTCTGAGCAGGCAGGGTTGCCTTGGAATTATTTGGCTTGAAATATATCTCTCGGTGTACCAAGGGACCATCTCCCTTTTTTCTCTTGGGCGGAGGGATATGAGTAGTAAAAATATGCCTTGGAATACTGGAACCTCTGGCCATTATGCCCGAATGTGTTTACTGTATCTGGACAGAACTACTGGCATAAGTTAACGAGAATTTCCGTTTTTTCCAGACGATGTTTGAAATGAAAATTGGGGAGGGATAACATAACCCTCTGCAAATTATGGTTTAATGCGTATCAATGGATATCTTCTCTAGCCTTTCGCTGATCAATGATAATCTCCAGGGTTCATGTGGAATGAACTATTACCATTAAATCTCACTAATTGCATATTTAGAAAAAAGTGCGAAGGTGGCGGTGATGACGAAGAGAGATTAAGAATTAGAGATTTCTTAAAGGTGCCAACCCACCGGTGCATGAAACAGATTGCATCATGTTTGAAATGAATACCTCGAAATGATAACACTCTTCTCCACAAATCTTGGTTTAATTCGTAGTAATGAAAAATATTCTCCATCCTTCTGAACATTAATGAAAATCTTAATGGTTCCTGCAGGATGAAATACTAGCATTAAAGATTAATTATTGCATATCTGGAAATAAGTACGAAGGTCGCAGTGATGGCGAATTGCAACCAAGCATTGTACATTTCATCCACCTGCCAACCGGTGAAACAGATTCCAAGAAATACCCAAGTATGGAAAGCGGTCGGGCGGGTTACAAAAAAAAAGGGGCAGAAGATATACCCAGGAGACGTGACAGACCGATGGTCATATTGCATCTCAGTGACAGATATCGACTGTCAGTTTTTATGCTGCGGAATTTCGGGTGCTGTTTGTGTGTAGGGGAACAACGGAAGCGCAATGTCGAGAGGACAATTTGTATATTGTTGAACTTGGGGTTCTGTATATAAAAGCATGAGACATTCGAAAAAAGGACCAAGTAAACAAAAAGTGAAAGAATACGATTTGAAGGGGAATTTGTTTGCTAATTTGTTAGTCGCGGAAGTCCGGGTGCTATTTGCAGGTGGCAAAACAATGGAAACGCAATGTTGAACCCGCCTATGCAGGAACCCGCGATTCAAAAATTTTGTTCAATATGAAACGAGGAAGCAATTGGTCGGGCTGGTGATATAAAGGTAACAATGGAAATCTGAAGACGCGAATCCGCCAAATCCTGCACCTAGACATTTTCCGAAAAATGAGTAAGTAAAGAAAGGGAAAATAGAGGTAAAAGAGAGCAGATAGCTATTTTCGGAAGCGAGAATTGGTCATAACAGTAACTATGGAGTGCATTAAACATGTTAACATGTTCTTCAATCAAGGAATAGATACAATGAGTGATGTTTATAGTTTCCAGGATCTGTTTGTATAAGAGAGGCATCAAAAAGTTACAAGAAAATCATTTTTTGGATGTTTAAGTAAAGTCTTTGTACTGCTAGATTCACCGCAAGTATAACAACAACGAATTTGAATTTTAATGTCCTCACATTCATATGATTGTTCCATTAGACTTCGCATAGTATATATTCTTTTATTTTAATTTGTTTTCTAATTTGTGGATCACAGAAGCCAGGGTGTTGTTTGCAGGTGGCGGAACAATGGAAATGCAATATTGAACCCGCCTATCTGGTAACTCTCCTATTCAGAAAACCACGAGATTTTTTTTTTGTACAATATGAAATGAGGAAGCGGTCGATCGGGCTGGTGATATAAAAGTAAGTGAAATATGAAGACGTGAATCCACCAACTTCCGCACCTATAATTTTTTTGAAAAATGAGTAATACATACTAAACATGTACTATAAAGTATGAACATGAGATTTTATAGAGCATGTATGAATCCCACATTCCATACTTAGCCACTTTTTGGATCACGGGTTTTTGGGCTGGTGGGCTCAAAATTGGGCCTCTATTGTTCTTTGGCCTACAAATAGCACCCATAATTCCGCGATATACAATTTGACAAGCGAACCTGCGGGCTGGCTGGGTCAACATTGCACTCTTATTGTTTCATGTCATACAAACAACACTCGGAGTTCCGTGATATACAAATTGACAAACAGACTCTAGGGCTGGCGACCTCAAGATTGCGATTGTTTACGGATGGTAATCCATATCAACTATCTAACATTATCTAAAAACATTATTTTCAATACTAAATTATTAATATTAAATATTGATATTGTACAATTTAATTAGACAAAATTTTTTGTACAATATGAAACGGGGAAGCAGTGGGTCGGGCTGGTGATATAAAAGTAAGTGAAATCTGAAGACATGAATCTGCCAACTTTCGCACCTAGAAATTTTCTGAAAAATGAGTAATACATACTAAATATGTACTTCTACAAAGTATGGACATAAGATTTTATAGAGCATGTACGGATCCCAAATTCCATACTTAGCCACTTTTTGGATCGCGGGTTCTCGGGCTGACGGGCTCAAAATTGGGCCTCTATTGTTCCGTGGCCTACAAATAACACCCAGAATTCCACGATATACAAATTGACAAGCGAACCTGCGGGCTGGCTGGCTCAACATTGCACTCCTATTGCCTGTATCCTCCAAACAACACTCAGAGTTCCGCGATATATAAATTGACAGACGGACTCCAGGGCCGCAGGCCTCAAGATTGTGATTGTTTACGAATGGTAATCCCTATCAACTATCTAACATTATCTAAAAACATTATTTTCAATACTAAATTAATAATATTAAATATTGATATAGTACAATTTAATTAGACAAAAAAGTTTGTACAATATGAAATGAGGAAGTGGTCGGTTGGGCTGGTGATATAAAAGTAACTAAAATCTGAAGACGTGAATCTACCAACTTCTGCACCAAGAAATTTTCCAAAATGAGTAATATATACTTAATGTGTACTTTTATAAAGTATGGGCATCAGATTTTATAGAGCATGTACAACTCTCGCATTCTATACTTAGCCACTTTTTGGATCGCGGGTTTTCGGGCTAGCGGGCTCAAAATTGGGCCTCTATTGTTCCGTGTGCTACAAATAGCACCCAAGAGTTCCGTGATATACAAATTGACATGCAAACTTGCGGGCTGGCTGGCTCAACATTGCACTTCTATTGTTCCGTGTCCTCCAAACAACACTCAGAGTTCCGCGATATACAAATTGACATACGGACTCTAGGGTTGGTGGGCTCAAGATTGTGATTGTTTATGAATGGTGATCCCTATCAACTATCTAACACTACCTAAAAACATTATTTTCAAGACTAAAGTATTAATATTAAATATTTATATTGTACAATTTAATTACATAAAATTATTAAAGGATGTTAAATATCTTATTTAAAAGAAAAACTCACATATTCAGAAACTTGCATTCCAAAAATTCTGTATAACATGAAACGGGGAAGAGGTCGGTCAGGCTAGTAATATAAAAGTGGGTGGAAATATGAATACGTGTATCCGGAAATCTGAACACATGTATCTGCCAAGTTATGCACTTAGACATTTTCTGATAAATGAGTAATACATACTAAATATGTATTTTTATAAAGTATGGGAATGAGATTTTATAGAGCATATACAGATCCCTCATTCCATACCTAGCCACTTTTTGGATCACGGGTTCTCGGCCTCAAAATTGGGTCTCTTTTGTTCCGTTCCCTACAAATAGCACCCAGAGTTCCGCGATATACAAATTGACAAGAAGACTTTTCGGCTATTTGAATTTTAAGGGCCTCGTATTGATATAATAGCACAATTGGACTTCGTCCAGTTTATATTCATTTATTACAATATGAAACGGGGAAGCGATCTATCGGGTTGGTGATATAAAGTAAGTGAAATCTAAAGACGTGAATCCTCCAACTTCCGCACCTAGAAATTTTTTGAAAAACGAGCAATACATACTAAGTATGTACTCTTATAAGTACATACATGATATTTTTATAGTGCATGTACTGATCCCACATTCCATACTTGGCCACTTTTTGGATTACAGGTTCTCGGTCTGGCAGGCTCAAAATGGGGCCTCTATTTCTCCGTATCCTACAAATAGCACCCATAGTTCCACGATATACAAATTGACAGGCAGACTTGCGGACTGGCTGGCTCAACATTGCACTTCTATTGTTCTGTGTCTTCCAAACAATACTCGGAGTAAACTAGTAATACATACTAAATATGTACTTTTATAAACTATGGACATGAGATTTTATAGAGCATGTACGGATCCCTCATTCCATACTTCGCCACTTTTTGGATCACGAGTTCTCGGGCTGGCAGGCTCAAAATTGGGCCTCTATTGTTTCGTGCCCTACAAACAACACCCAGAGTTCCGCGATATACAAATTGACAAGTGGATTTGCGGGCTAGCTGGCTCAATATTGCATTTCTATTGTTCTGTGTCCTCCAAGCAGTGGTCAGACTTCTGCGATATACAAATTGACAGACAGACTCCAGGACTGGCGGGCTCAATATTTCCATTGTTTACTGATGCTCATCCCTATCAACTATCTAACATTATAAAAAAACATGATTTTCAAATACTAAATTATTAATATTAATATTGATATTGTACAATTCAATTACATAAATTTAATTACAGAAATTATCAATATTGAACCCGCCTATCCGGTAAATCGCATATTCGGAAAACCGCGAGCCAAAATTTTTGTACAATATGAAACAGGGAAGCGGTCGGTCGGGACGGTGATATAAAAGAAAGTGAAATATGAAGGTGTGATTCCACCAACTTCTGTACCTATAAATTTTCCGAAAAATGAGTAATACATACTAAATATGTACTTCTTTAAAGTATGGACATGATATTTTATAGAGCATGCACGGATCCCGCATTCCATACATAACAATTTTTTGGATCGCGGGTTTTTGGGCCGACGGGCTCAAAATTGGGCCTCTGTTGTTCCGTGTCCTACAAATAGCACCCAAAATTCTGTGATATACAAATTGACAAGCGAACCTGCGGGTTGGTTGGCTCAACATTGCACTTCTATTGTTTCACGTCCTCCAAATAACATTCGAAGTTTCACGATATACAAATTGAAAGGTCAATTATTAATATTAAATATTGATATTTTACAATTTGATTACATAAAATTATCAAAGGATGTTAAATCGGTTATTTAAAAAAAAACAAAGGAAACAAAACAAAGTTTTTTAAAATTCTATTACCGCAAGCATAAGAACGACCAATTTGAATTTTAAGGGCCTCTTGTTGATATGATAGCACAATTGGACTTCGCACATTATATATTCATTGATTTCAAATTATTCTATGAGATTAATTTTACCAAGTTCATCGATCAAGGAAAAAGGCTAAAACAAGCCACATACTACATTTGAGTCACAACGCCATATAAATTATTAGGTGGATTTGCGGGCTAGCTAGCTAAAAAATTGCAATTCTATTGTTCTGTGTCCTCCAAACAACACTCCGAGTTTCGTGATATACAAATTCACAGACGAAGCATACAACCAAGAACCAACTAAACTCCAAACAGGCCACAAGCAAGTTCCCACAAGGTTCCATAGAGCAGGACGCATCGATGTTTGCATCAAACAATTTGATATACAAAGAAAATATGTTGCGGCATTCATTTTCTCTTGCATATGGTATATGTTCCCAGTAGAAAAAAACCGGGGCCATGGGATATATGGGGTTTGCTATCGTGCTTCCCATTCTTGGAACGAACAATCTTATGCGCATGCAATCTCAAGTACTTGAGTTTGATGAACATTCATTTAGATGTTGAAGAAATATTACAGAGACACATGAGATATTTTCGTTTCCTGCCAAATTTTGATATGTATTTTTTTTTCCTTCTTCATCCGATATGAAAAATTGCATTGTCCTTATTTAAGGTAAATTTGTTGTGTATCCAAAAGTCACACAGCATGTAGACACTGCTTGCCTTTTTCTGTAGATATGTTTCATACGACAATTCTACCAACCTAGGAAGCACATTTTGTAACAGAGGCTGCCTAATTGTACAATGCACAGTTGTGTTTCCCACGTTTCAGATGAAAACATTGAGGCAATGCCCATATATATATGAACATTTTTCACCGCATCACAGACAACCAATCATATCATCACTTATCAAAGCGGAGGCAGAAACAAAAGAGTTGCATTTCACACATACATGTTCAAAGGGGGTCAAGTACGCATTCGTTGCAACCAAAACACCTTCAACCTGGGAACACGAGCATAGGAATTAATACATTGAACAATATAATACAGAACTGCACCTCCTCCCCCACCCTTAAAAAAATAAAATAAAATAAAACAAGCCGCATAAATTTGGTGAAGGCTATTTGTATAAGCAAAGTGATGATGATTTTGTGGATGTATACGCACAACAGTTGCGGAGCTAGCTAGTTTCTTTAGATCCTCTACTATATCTACTCACAACTCTGTTACAAATGTTACCTAGGTTGTGCGAAAGATCCTTTCTCTAACATCCATTTTCTTTGTTATATTTTTGAAGAGCATAAGTGGAAACTGCGCTTTATGCAATTGTTGTTCCAAAAAAAATTTGAATAGGTATCGAACAATTGCAACTGCAACATGGAACAATGCAATATTTGTGTAACTTACCCGAGATACATGCACATGCGAAAGTAAAGGACAAAACTGAATATGGAAAGTGGTACCATTGCCTTGTCGTTGTTCGACTCTCCATCCTTTATATGGAGAATGTGTTGCAAGCCAAGTTTTCTCACCAGTGTGACAACTGCACCAATGGTTCTGATTGGGTAAATATCACTACTCCGTGCAAGCTGGCTAATAGTTGCATCCGGGACTAAACAATATTCTGAACAAACAACGAGAATTTTTTCCACAATACTTGTTTCATTGAGAGAAATAATCCGATCACAATCACCACGGTCATATGTTGTTTTGGGCAATATATTAAAATTTGTAATGGATATCCCATTACCTGGCAATATATTTTCTGCCTGTTTCTATACAAGTTGTGTAGGAATAGTCAGTGTCACTGTCATCATGGCCTCCTTGTTTGTCATGTCAACACACATAATGGATGTAGTTTTGTTTTCCTTGTCCAAGTAGGTGATATAGACGACCATTATGTCCCCGATGAACACTTGTCTAGTTCGGCGACTATTCAAGCCTTCTATTGATAGTACTTTGGGTGTTACAACTCTAGGCCCGGTGACAATTTTTGAACAAGAAAACTAAAGTGAATGGTAGTGTGACTTTTTTTTTTTTTTGTATTCTTCTTTCACTGGCATAAATCTACAATTACATGCATACCTTCAATGAACTATTGAGCTAGAGTTTTGCAACCACACCGCTTAGTCTGCGGAACCTACGCTATGTTCGGTGTCTCACTTGTACTTGTTGATACTTATTGTGAACTACAAACCATGTATTGCAGATGACATCAACATATTCACCATGCCATAGATGAATAAATAGCAAAGGATATTTTTTTGGTAAACATACTAAGAGTAGAGCATATGCATCTTTACCTTTGGCCTTGTTGGTCTGCTGATGTATGGGATGACTGACTGCTCATGGCCATGTCACTAGTCCAAATACTTCTGAATCAAGCATGTGTAGATGAACATCAGAACTAAACAAGCATATGCGTTGTATAATGTCCATCAGAAGGACTAAACAAGCGTAAAATTGTATGCATCTGATTTTTTTGACTGGAAAAATGTGCAATAGTAAATAGGGCATGAGGGCGAGGCACCATGACCAATCTGTATATCGCGGACCCCCGGAAGTCAGGGGAGAAATCTTGAGCCTGTTAGCTTGGAACCCGCAATCAACAAAGTGGGCAAGTATGGAATAAGGTAGAAGCATGACCATAGATGTGAAACCATTAGTTCGCCAACCGACACACCAAGGCATTTTAAGAAAGACCACTAAGCAGATCAATCAGAAAACAAAAGGGATAATAGAAAATAGAAAAAGTAGAAATGGGGAGGGCAGAAAGGCCCATTGCTAACAAGCCATCATTTTCTAGTCTAACATTATATGCCCCCACCAGGTTTGTATATATAATTTACCATCACAGTTGGTATACCTTTTCAAATATTGTACCACAAAACCCTCTGTTGTTGCACAAAACAATTCATCTTCATGTCCAACCAACCTGTTTCTTCCAAGGTAGCAACACAAAATATGCAATGGACATGAAGGCAAGTTAGTATGAACACTGACATGTAAAAGAAAGATAAAAATATCTATTTATTCCAATGTAACAACAAACAAAATACAATTCACATGAGAATACACAGAAATATATTTTATTTGAAGGAAGAAAATAACAAAAAAAAAGAAAAAAAAGGGTGCAAAGCAGCAGAACAAGAACAACAAATATACATACAGTAAATGAAAAAATGAACACTAGAATATGAAATAAGAGTACACGTATCCACTTATGTAATTCCTCATCTACATTCCCGCCAAAGATTCCATCATCCTCTCCAGCCATTCTATTTGTTTAAATGTAGCAATGCAACGAAAATACAACGGACATGAAGTAGGTTAGTATGTAGGAAGACATATATGAAGATAAGTTATTATGTAGGAAGGTATGCAACATGTACATACAATAAACAAGGTGAACACATATACAGACAATAAATGAAATACAAAACAACAGAATATGAAATAACAGTACAAGCATGCACCTTTCTATCTCCTCTTCAACCGATGCAGTCAAGATTCCGTCGTTTTCTCCAGCTATTCTGTTTGTTTGAATGTGGGAACACAAAAAATACAATGAACATAAATGGAAGATGATATGCAACAAAGAACAAGTAATATGTACATATAGTAAAAGAGACTCAACGAATAGTCTAAAAGATAGGCAGAAACATGAACCTTTGTGCTTCTCCATCCATAGCTGTAAATATGTAATTTTTTTTCCTTGCCCAAAATACATTAGAAGGCACAAAATATTACGAAATTGCATGGCCGTAGCTAAACGATTTATGGTTTTATGTGGAAAAATATCCAGATATGCTTCCACCGATGGAAATACATGTTCTTTATCCTCTACATAGACTGTTGTTCTCACAATACAAGATTTTGGTTTTCTGTGGAAAACTACCCAGATATGCTTCCAGACATGGAAATATAATTTTGTAGAATCTTTGTTGTACATATCATATCTCAAGCACAAGACAAATTGTATCGTGGGCACACCAGTTTGTGTAGAGGACAAAGAACATGTATTTTCATATGGGCACATTTCACCATACATGGTTTATAAATGCATCATGCATATGTTTTATTTTAACAAAAAACAACAGATATTGCAATTTCAAATGTATTTCTCGAACTATTTTTCACGCAACTATTTTCTTTCATGTCAACACTGAAGAACCAACAAAATCTCATAGCAGAACATATATTGACCTTGCTAGACAGGGAAAATAACACAATTGCATGTCGACTCGTGGGTGTAGGGGATGAACACCGTAAAGCGCCCAAAAAACAATAATAATAATAATAACAAAAACAGCTCAAACTACCGGCGTAAGACCCCAACCCTGCAATGCCAAATCAAACAAAAGAAAACAACAAGCACCAAACCAAGGAGAAAGCACGAACAAGCCCAACTGCAGCCCCAAGGCCCCAAAGCGTAAACCTGAGCCAAACAGACACAACCATCAACCGATGAACCAACGAACCCGTGAATAAGCAACAACCACCGAACTAGTAAACAACATATGTATCTCAAATGATTATGAAACTGCAACTGAAGAACAGAAGGAACCAAAAACATACGAAGAGCATGCTAGTAGAAATAAGTAAACATTCTTACTCGCAAACTGCAAACACCGAACAACAAACAAGGAATAGAGAATGAAACTATGGCATGGAAACTTACTCCAAAACGATGAAAGGAAGAAGTGCAGGTCGAATTGTGAACCAAACAACAACAACAAGCAAAAATCGACGAACCAACGAAGAAGAAGCACTCATCGAACCAGTAAACAATGTATGTAGCTTCAACGATGATGAAATTGCATTGCAAGGCTAGAAGAAGGATGAAAGATACAATGCTTATTCAACTGGCGGTGGACAACAATATTGTGCAAAATCACTGCAACATTGTATGGAAAATTTCGAGGAAAAATGTACTCTGAGAAACGTATTTAGATAAACATTTAAGGCTGTTAGGTTGTCTAAGGAATTTGTGGTATGTAAACATTTAAGCTGCCAGGCCTGTTGGAGGACCTCGCGTCATGTAAACATTTAAGCTATCAGGCCTATTCAAGCACCTCAAAAAAAGTGTCAATACATTTCAATACAAATACATGCAACAATGACATTATAAACTTTGGAATTATCTATCTCTATAAATCTTGGATACCTAAACATTTCAATATGATTAGTACAAGTACAAAAATCATCGTATATGATCTAAGACAGTGCTAGCAGAAAAATGCTAAGACAAACATTCGAACTAATGCTAGCATTAATCCACCTTCAAGCAATGCATAAGAAAAATATATGATTCAAAAAGACTGTAGACGATGAAAAAGTTTGGATATGCTAACATATAAAACATTGGGAATAGTGAAGTCGACAATAAGACCTCCAATCTGTTATCCAATCAGATCACTACATATATGATACTTTTTATTATTTAAAATTCAATGTTTTTAGTTCCCTAGCTCCAACAATAGATATTATGCAAATAATTGTGGTCAAAGGATAAACTAATGTAAGATCAACGAATTATCGATCACTACAGTCCCTCTATACCTACGACAGGGACTAAAAAAAACATAAGTTATACTTTCCATAATCACATATCTCTACAAAGCCAAAACTATTTTTTTTATTATTTGGTTGTGTCCTACCCAACCAAAATTCTAAGAGCATGCAACTCTTCAATTCCTTTCATATTGAAGTAATTTTTAACAATTGACATAACTTCAACATTCAAAATTCACTTATATCTATTTCATGTTAACTTTATACAAAGATTAAATTTCTTATAATACTAAAACATATGCTCAATTTGTTGATAGAACATATGCTCAATTTGACGATCCAAATTAAAATTCATTGTTTTATTAAAATTTTAAAATGAGTTGAACAATGCTACTTTTTGGCACTTTATATTATATTAGGTTTCATTTATATCAAAATATTTATGAAACCATCATATATTACCTTATCAATGCCGAGACACTAAGGTGAATAACATTACTTTTTAGTGCTACACTACTTTTTTTACTTTGTAGCACTTTATATTATCTTAGGTTCCATTTATATTAAAATATTTGTGAAAGCATCATATATTACAAATATTTGTGAAACCATCATATATTACCTTATCAACGCTGAGACTCTAAGGTGAATAACATTACTTTTTAGTACTAATATATTGTCTTACATTAGGGGTTCCATTCACTTGAAAAAAGTTCTAATACATATAAAATATAGTCAATCATTGATATTTTCCATCTTATTCCTTAAGTTGGATAGTGTCTCAATCATTGATATTTTCCATCTTATTCTTTAAGTTGGATAGTGTCTATTGAATTTGTTTGACGCCATTATATATTACCTAGTCAATGTTGAGACATTTAAACTCTAGTCTATCATTTATACTTTTCATCTTCTATTTTCTGAGGGATGATATCATTGTCTTTTCTCTTTTCTGTCTATCAAGGTCTCGTCTTATGTTTTGTAACATCTCTCTCTTGCACATATATGATTTGACTTATTCTTTGAGGATACTTGCGTGCAAGTGATCCAGTTTATTAGATGATTGTCTGCTTCGTTTATGGATTCCAATGATGATGCTTATGGATTATGATGTTATGCTATTTGATTATCTATGTATAGATAGGTGATATTGATGGGTTCTCCTGAGTGTGCAAAACATTGACAGATTGGGGATGTCAATGGCATCAATGGGCTTCCTTGGACTCTGGATCGAGTCTGGGAGTGGAATGTATATGGTTGAGTATTTCTATTTTTCAATATATGACATATGACTAGGTATATTATGATGTTTTTTATGGATCATTGAAATGTTTCATTGATGGATGCAGGCTAATGATTACTTGCTAATCAGACTCACATTAGGAGTAAAGGGGCCATGCACAACAACCAGAGATA
The DNA here is from genome assembly GCA_009831015.1 of Picea engelmannii. Lineage (NCBI taxonomy): Eukaryota > Viridiplantae > Streptophyta > Pinopsida > Pinales > Pinaceae > Picea > Picea engelmannii. The sequence goes on from ML788605.1 coordinate 358,289, forward strand.
TTGAGGGAGAGGTGTGGCAACATCCCTATCACAACCTACTAGCACTCTCGTCGTGGCTCAAACTGTAGGTTAACAATTACCTAGTTCGAGAGATCCAAGATGCCGTGAGGGAAGACCGAGACAGTCTCTCATGAAGATTCTAAGGGGAGCGCAATAAGGCAGGGTCCTTATTCCTTAGAGGCCATTAATCTCCCACAAAGTCACCTGATGGAGTATTCACTCCAAGGGTTGGACAACTACTAAAATCAGTCAAAAGGAGAGTGGCACCCTTGGAGGCCGTAGTGTGTCTTGAAGGTTAAGTCACATAAATGAAATATGAATAAAGGTGAGTGGCACCCTTGGAGCACATAGTGCATCTTGAAGGGCACACCATGATTTTTAAAACACAGGCGAGTCAATGTGATCCAGGTGGATATCGGTGGCCACCCACCTTCTCCAACTAGCCCAAAACATGTTTCTGACAATTTTGGTAATTTACTATTTTTAGCAGTTTTTAACTTTCGAGGCCATTTTGAGGCCCTAAACGATGTTTTTTGAGAAAACGGGGAGAATCATGGATCATAGACCATGTTGCTCCATCCAAAAGTTGTAGTCCTCGGATAGATCTTTCCAACGAGCTATCACACGCCTAAAACAGAGATCGTATGCAAAAGTTACGACCCCGGGAAGTTGATGCACCAACTTACCCAAACGAGACCCACATGACTTTTGGCGCTTCATCTCCTAGGGTTAGGTTTTTGGATGTCTA
>ML788605.1:370728-406795 GCA_009831015.1 Picea engelmannii
CCTTTCCTCTATCCTTTTGTCTTCCCCTATTCTCCATGTTCAACGCATTTCCTGATGTCTCACCTGTGCTTTTTCGTCGCATTTCCTCACTAAGGATAACACCAACAACATCATCAAATTTTAAAGTATTTGAACCAGAGACATAGTTACTTATAGCCATGACCAAGCCATTCTAGCTTTCTGGCAATGAGCACAAGATTAGAAGAGCCCTAACCTCATCATCAAAGTCCACTTTTATAGAACTTAGTTGATTAGTAATCGTATTGAATTCATTTAAATGATCTGCAAAAGACCCACCTTCGGACATCTTCATATTAAATAATCTCTTCATTAGAAATACCTTATTCGGCGTCGAGGGTTTTTCATACAATTTGGCCAACGTGTCCATCAAACCCTTCGTTGTCTTTTCTTTCGAAATATTGAAAGCCACCGACGCTGCCAGGCTCAGTCATATCGTTCCTAGAGCCTTTCTGTCAAGAATCTCCCATTCTTCGTCCTTCATGGCCACCAGATTCTTTTCTACTCCGCTCAATGGTAGGAATAGATCCTTCTGATATAAATGGTCTTCCATTTGCATCTTCCGTAACTGGTAGTTTTGGCCATTACATTTCTCGACCCTAAACTTTCCGTCTTCCGACATTGCTCCCACTCGAACTAGGAACCCTCTTTTCCTGCGAGTTACCTTATGCTCTGATACCAGTAGTTAGAAAAACAGGACCGTGGAGCAATAAAATAAAACAAATGCAGAAACAAAACACAGAAGACACACAATACAAGAGAGACACAGATTTACGTGGTTCACCCAGTGTGGGCTACGTCCACCAGAGAAATTGCTAGGTCCTTCCTTTATTATTATCCAGCAAATGAAGGGATACAACCAACAACAAAACCCGCTGTAACTTCCTCTTCTTTATCTCACAGTCTCCTCTCTAAGAATACAATATTCACCATCAACCATAGCCGCAATACATTTCCCTCATAAAAGAGGGTTGCCTTCTAGGGCAAAAAACCCTAACATAATCTCTACCGTTAGATCTGCGACCTTATAATGAACGGTCCAGATTTACAATGAAATTACAATATACTTTTATAAGGCAATTTTTGCTTCGGGGGATTTTCCCCCGAACCCCCGCTAGGGGTCCGCTTGCCCCCAAACCCCCCAGCTGGGGGGATAGCCCCCCCGAACCCCGTAGAGGGGGTACCCCCCCTCTGCACTCCCCCACATGGAAGAGTGTACATACTTCCGGGGTGTAAATGCTTCATGGGGTATAAACACGGCTGAAAGTAAAAGACCTATAAATCAGGAAGATAATCAGGCTCCACAACCAACAATAACCCCAAGTCTTTGGTGAAGATATTCAAAGTCTTCCCATGGAAGTGGTTTTGTAAAGATGTCTACCACTTGTTCTTTTATGCCAACATACACAACTCTGATGTTCTTTTCTGCAACTTGTTCCCGTAGAAAGTGATACTTGATTGGAATATGCTTCGTCTTGGAGTGCATCACCAGGTTATTTGATATATTGATGGCACTTGTATTATCACAATATATTGGAATGGGCTCATCATACTCAACCTATATATCTGTCAAAGTTTGTTTCATCCAAAGAACCTGTGTACAACATGCTGTTGCTGTAATATATTCTACCTCTGCTGTAGATAGAGATACCGATGATTTTTTCTTACTTAGCCATGATACCAAACACTCACCTAAGTAGAAAGATGCTCCACTGGTGCTTCGTCAGTCATCAATACAACCTACCCAATCTGCATCTATGTAGGCAATAAATGATAGATCTTTTCCTTTTGGATACCATAATCCAAACTCTTCTATTCCTTTGAGATATCTGAATATCCTCTTTACTGCTAATACATGTGATTCCTTTGGTGCTGCTTGAAATCGTGCCACCTATCCAACTGCCTGCATTACATCTAGTCTAGATGCTGTCACATATAGTAGGCTACCAATCATTGACCTATATTGCCTCTGATCTGTAGACTTTGAATCATCATCTTTTCTCAACTTACAACTGGTTTGCATGGGAGTGATAACTGGTTTGCAAACTTCCATTCTTAACCTCTTTAGCATTTCTATGATATACTTGGTTCGAGAAATAAAAATTCCTTGGTTTCTTTGACGTATCTGAAGTCCCAGAAAGAAGGATAGTTCTCCAAGTAACGAGATTTCAAATTCATTATGCATGTCTTTTGCAAATTTTTGGATTAACCTGTCATCATCACTACCAAAAATAATATCATCAACATAAACTTCAATTAATAAAATATTACCCCGACTTACCTTGATGTAGAGGGTTCTTTCTGCACATCTTTTTCTGAACCATGCCTGCTACAGATACTTATCCAGTCTATAGTACCATGCTCTAGGAGCCTGTTTTAGACCATACAAGGCCTTCTTTAATTTACACACATAGTCTGTGTTCTTTGACAACTGAAATCCTTCTGGTTGTTCAATGTAGACTTCTTCTTCAAGTTTCCCATTCAAAAAAGATGATTTTACGTCCATCTGATATACTTTAACATTTTTGGAGCATGCATAAGCTAAAAGAAAATAGATTGCTTCCATTCTGGCAACTGGGGCAAATGTCTCTTCAAAGTCAATTCCTTCAATCTGTGCATATCCTTTACATACCAATCTAGCTTTGTTCCTTGTAACCTGTCCATCTTCATTCAATTTATTCTTGAAAACCCATTTTGTGTCGATCACATTCTTATTCTTTGGTCTTGGAATCGATTCCCAAGTGTCATTTTTCTCTATTTGATCCAATTCTTTATCCATGGCCTTATTCCAAAATTCATCCTTGCTGGCTTCTTCAAAACAGTAAGAGTGCTAGGTGTGTTTGTTCTGGTGAACGTATTTTTCTTCTAGTCTCAACTCCTGCATCTTTGTTTCCAATAATATGATCTGAAGGATGATTCTTCTGTACTCGTTTGCTAGGTGTCTTTGGAGATACTTGTTGAACTTTATCTTCTACTTCTATCAAATTTTCTTCATATTCATATTCCTCTTCTTCTTCTTTTTCATCTTCTTCTTCAAAAAGTTGTTTCAATGATTTGTTTTCTTTTTCCTTTGATTCTGGTCTGCCTGTTTTATAAATTGTTACGTTGATGCTTTCCACAACTTTGTTTAATATTAGATTGTAACACTTGTATGCTTTCCTTGTACTTGAGTAACCAACAAGTATTCCTTTGTCCATACGAGATTCAAACATTCCCATTTTTCCTTCTTCTCTTTTGATGTAGCATTTTCTTCCAAAAACTCTGAAGTGCTTCACATTTGTTGGTCTTCCTTTCCATAGCTCGTAGGGAGTTTTATCAGTGTTTTTTCTGAGCATTACTCTCTTTTGAATGTGAACTACTGTATGTACTTCCTGTGTCCAAAAAATATCTGTCAACTTTGAATCCATTATCATTGTTCGAGCCATTTCTTATACTATCTCGTTCTTTCTTTCAACAACTCTATTATGTTGAGGTGTCTTAGCGATGGAGAATTGCCTTTTTATTCCATGATTGCTACAGTAGTCCATAAATTCCTTTGAGATGAATTCTCCTCCATTATCTGATCTTAAGCATTTGATTCTTGAATCCATCTCATTTTCAACCATTTCCTTGTAGATCTTGAAATTTTCAAAAGCTTCTGATTTATTCTTGAGAAAGAAAACTATAGTCATTCTTGTATAATCATCAACTAATAACATAAAGTATCTCTCACCTTTTAAGCCTTTTATTGTAGTTGATCCAACTAGATCAATATGCACAATTTCTAGTGGTTTTGTTGTTGAATATTCCTTTGATTTGAACCCGGTCTTTGTTTGCATTCCTTGTTGGCAATGCTTGCATAAAGTGTTGGTTGGTTTCATGATCTGGGGCATTTATCTGATTTATTCTCTTTTGTTGACTTTGACAAGGTTATCAAAATGCATGTGACGCATTCTTTTGTGCCATAGCCAACTTTCATCTTCCTTTCCTAGACAACACTTTTCATTTCCAATTTCGCTTAACACATGTATGTTGCTTGAAGTTCTTGCAGCTGTAGTGACCAATTTCCCTGAACCTTCTTTTCTTATCTCACACCTTTGTGAATTGAAAGTAACTTTATGACCTTGGTCACACATTTGAATCATGCTTAAAAGATTATGTTTCATATCTTCTACTAGTAGAACATTTTCTGCCTTTTCATTCTTGTTCCCAATTCAGACTATGCCTTTTCCAATGATTTTGGATGAATCATCATTTCCAAAGGAGACTGATCCATCTCTTTCCTTTCGTAATGTAAAAAACTTGTTTCTATCACTTGTCATGTGTTTTGAACATCCACTGTCAACATACCAACCACGTTTCTTCTGTTTAGCTTGTAGAGCGACTGCACATTCTTCATTTCTATACTGATCTTGCTTTCTTATCCATGTCATTTTCCGAGGTTCTTGTTTATGACTCTGTTGAGGTTCTTTAGGAGGGACTGTCATTATGCAATTTTTGGCCACGTGTCCAAAATTTTTACATTTGTAACATTCCACTTCAGTGCTCAATGATTCAAACTTGTTGTAACTTCTTCTTTGTGTTTCACTAGGTCTTCTTGAATAACCCCTTTGTGTATGGCTCTCAAATTAGTTATTGTTCCTGTTGTTAGCTCTGTAATTTATAACTTTATGTCTAAAATTATTACAAGCATAACATAAACCAAAAAATATAGTTTGATACCTGGTAGTTGAAAATCTTATGAAAGGAGGTTCTCTTATGAATCCTTCTTCTTCTTGAGGCCTATCTATCTATTGTTGATTCTGAAATCTGAATCTTCTCGGTGCAGGAGTGTCCCTGTAATCTTCCTTGTATATCTTTTTATCCCCTTTGATGGTTTCTGCATAACTTTTTGGATTTGTTTCTTGCTTTGTTGTTTTGGAGCTTGATCCTTTTTCTGTCTGATTGTATCCAAGTCCGGACTTGTCAAGATAATATTTTTGACTGCTGATAATGTCATCCAGAAATTTTGAGCTATTCTGCATATTTTTTTTTTTGAATATCCTTTCTTAGTGTGACAATATTTGCTTCCAGGTTTCCAATGATCCTGTCATTTCCTTCTAGTTGTTCTTTGAGTGCTTCTTCAACTATTTTATCTTCTTCTGTTTGAACCTTCAATTTTTTGATCATTTGTTCGAGTTCTTGAGTGTTTTTTTTCTTATCTAGTTCTACTTGTAGTTTCTTGTTTTTCTTCTTTTCTCTTCCGATAACTTCTATGGCACTCATTAATTCTTCTTGGAAGTCAACTTCTGCCTCTTCAATTTCTTCTTCATATGATTCTTCATATTCTTCTTCAAAGTCTTCTTTATTAGAGTCTTCTACTACCATGAATAGAACTCTCCCTGTTTCACTGTCATTGACTTCATCTTCATCTGATGATGAGATGTCTTCTTTGGTGCAAAATGTTTTCTTGAAAACTTTCTTTGTAGTTATTTTATCTTTATATGTTTGTTTGCCTTTTGAGTAACCTTAATCATTTCTCTTTTTCTTATGAGGACATTTGTTAGCAAAATGATCAATACCATCACAATTAAAAAAAATTAAAGGAAGCTTACCTCTGTACCTACCGTTGGTTCCCTTGTTCAGTCTTTTGACGAAGTTGGCCACTTCTTCATCATCTTCCAAGACGTCACTGCTGCTGCTATATTCTTCTTGTTCCTTTTTCTTTTGCTTTGATCTTTTGGATGCTTTGAAGACTGTTTCTTTTACATCTGGATTTTCCTGTTTAGTTCTCATCTCATATGCTGTGAAGATTCCATGCAGTTTGTCCATGCTTATTGAGTTTAGATCCGATATTTCTTATAGTGCTGATATCTTAAGGTTGAATCTCATAGGAAGATATCTTAGTACCTTTTGAACAATTACAGATTCTTCAATTTCTTCTCCCAATCCTATTATTGCATTCACTGTTTCATCGACTCCTAAGAAGTAGGCCACAATATCTTCATCTTCCTTCATTTTTAGTTGTTCGAACTGACCTCTGTAAGTTTGAAGCTTTGCTACTTTGAATTTTGAATCTCCTTCATAAATATTTCGAAGCTTGTCCCAAATCTATTTAGAAGATTTACAGTGTGCAACTTTGGTGAATACCGTATCACTGAGACCATTCAAAAGTGCATTTATGGATTTGGAATTATTCTCACTGAGTTTCACTACTTTGTCATTTGTTGGTGGAACTGTTGGTGCTGTGTATCCATCTACAAGTGATTGCCAAACTTGAAATCCATGTGCCTGTATATATGCCTTCATCCTTATGCTCCAAAAAACATACTTCTGTCCATCAAACTATGGTATTCCATTTTTATACGAGTTGGTACTCTCCATGATCTACCTTTCAATGGTTAAACTGATTTCTAAAGGAACCTGCTCTGATACCAATTGTTGGATTACTGAGAGGGGGCGTGAATCAATAATAGTATAATTATAATCCTTTTTATTCAAATGTTATATCAATGTAGAATTATTATCCAATAATGAGTAGTAATAAATAAACAATCACACACATACACAGTACACCAGTGTTTTACATGGAAACCCAAATTGGGAGAAAACCACAAAATGCTTTTTCTTATAGGTCTTGAAGAATTACATTCATTGGAAGCACCAACTTCCTTTGTTTTCCAGCTACAACCGGAAGGAGGCTCCAACCCCCTAGTTTCTCAGGCTACAATTTGAGGGAAGCTCCAACTCCCCAATTCTCTAGCTACAACTAGAAGGAGGCTACAACCCCCAATGTTCTCCGGCTACAATCGGAAGGTGGCTACAACCACCTGTCCTTGCCCTGTCCTGCCACCCTGAAGTAGAATTAGAATGATGGAACCACTGTCACACTACCACTGTGAGATATGCCACTATAAACCTATACCAATAAATCTGAACCATGAATCAACTTGTACCTCAACCTGTAATCAACATGTACCGTAAACAAGTGCATCAACCATGCACCAACCTGTAATCAACCTGTAACATAAACAAGTGCATCCAACCATGTACCAAGTATGTACCAATCATGTGTCAACTACTTATCAACTATAAATAATCAATATGTACCAACATCATCAACTATACACGTCATGTATGTGTGCCAACTCATCAACTACTGGTCTCAACCATGTACTCAACATGTACCACAACCAAAAGATCTCATCAATTTCATCATACAAATATGATTTGTAGCTCTGCAATATATCTAGTGTATATGATCACATTCCTGCAAACCTTCCTTAACTTTAAAATCAAGAGACTAGCATTTTCATCAAACTTTTCTTTAGTCTCACATGCCTAGTTTTGGATTAGTCAACAACCCTAACTTTAAGTAATCGTAACTTTGAACTTGTAATGTATAAATATATAAAAATGATATGCAATGTTATTCAGTGTTTTTTATGCAATTCCTCCAAGTTTCACTACTTGGAACCTCTCAGAAAATGATTTATAACAAAAATGGCGTACCTTGCTAAATTCTGGCTTATTCTAGAGAGCGACCTTATAGAGAGTGCTCCGCACAAAATATTTGATGAAATGATCTGAAACTATTACACAACATACTACAAACTGTACCCTAGTCAAAAAATTTTGTCTCACTAAATTTGGATCTATTATGAAGAGGTTATGACATTTTTCCTGAAACACGTGATTTTGACTAGTTTCAGGACTAGCCACAAACCCTATTTTCCACGGAGTGTAACTCTCAAAATACAACGAACCACAAGATGAATGTTTTTCCACAGATACTTTGGTATGTTTTCTCACTTTCATAAAAATTTCATGTTCTGAATCATAATAGAAAAAAAGTTATAGCAAAAATGGTGAGTTGACCTGTAAATAACATACCTTAGAAAGCACCATCAAAAAAATTGATCCTTCCTTGCATTTCAGCCTTATTTTCTTCACCTTCACTCAAAATTTCAGTTTAGATATCCTTGGTTACCTCAGACACATATAGATATTCAATATGCTCAAGTGTGATACAAATGAAAGAGCCTTGCCTCTTATTTATACTCTCCAAGTAGCTTCCTTAAAAACATCTTTTAGGTCACTTGGCCCACTTTCGTTATTTTAGGGTTGGGTCCACTTCTAATTTCTCCATTAAATTTATTATTGAAATAATTTATTTTGTATTCACTTTGAATTATAATACACTCATCACTTCACTTTATTATTTACCTTTTAAAATCTCTTAAACCACTTTGACTACTTTGTCCTTTTGGGGCTTCTAGATGACATATGAGGGTCCTCCAACTTCGTAAGGCCATAACTCTCAAACCGTGAGGAGTCATGTGGAATTCTACATACCACCATAAATGGCATGAAATTTACTATCCATATAGAATAGTATTATCTTAAAATATATCATAACTCATACCGTTACCCATCAAACAAACTTGGGTCCATTACCCAAACCTGGGGTCTCCAAATTCTCATGGCCATAACTCTCTAACCGTGAGAAATTATGTGACGTTCCACATACCACCGGAAATGAAATGACAAAAAAATCCATCTAGGATATTTTCCCTGATAAAATCACTTTTCTTCATCTCATTATTCCACAATTAATCATGGGTTCTCTTACTCCACAAAGCGTCTTCCTGTGAGGGATTTCACCATAAGGGGACCACTTTGGAGTTCATCCATATTTAATTCTTATCAAACATGACAAAACAATAATGAGTCATATTTACATCAAATAATATTGGGTCCATTACCCAAGCCTTTGTGCTACAGGGCTTTCTTCAAGGGTTGACATCAATGACAACCAACCTTAATCAACACCCTAAACTTAACCCTTTGTGTTTTTTTTAAAGTAAACCTTGACATTATTACCTAATTACCTTTGCGTTCTTGCAAGCTTAATCTCAACTATTTATGAGGATTTTGCATTACCTTCCCTACACATCACCCATTTACCTATGCGCTTTCCTCCTTGGTTGGGTTCTGCACTTGTGCCCAGATCCTTAAACCATTCTCCCAACTCTTTAACTTTTGCCTGATACGCAAGGATATTTTCATTATCAAATCGCTCAGTGCTCTCCCTTCCAACCTCTGCAAAGTCATGGATAGAGTAACCCCGCGATTTACCTCTCAATCTCTGTGCATTGGCATTCCTTCTCTGCATATGGTTGAGCGAGCCTCACCCCAGGGAAAATCACTTTATGATCTCTGTAAATGCTTTCTCCTTCTGCGATTGTGAGTATTTTAGAACCCCCGATGTCCACTTCCTTCTTTGAGTTTGGGGAGGTTTATCTCTACATTTTTCCCTTAGAATGTAGCCCAAAAATAGTTGGGTTTACCTTCTATGCTTGCCCCAATAAATTATCCCTTCCTTCAGGCGTTTTCATCCCCAAAAATTCCCTGGGTATGGCCTTCAACCTTCTCCCAGATTCGAGTCCCAAGAGGCACATCCGGAGGAAAGGAAGAGAACCCGAAGGAGTATTAATGCACCATGTGTTGCGATTTCATATGTTTCTTTAGTGAGTGGTAACTCCTTGCCTTGATCAACTCCTGATGCCTATTGACCCCACCTTCAGACCTCATGGACTCCCTCCTCGGTGCTTTATGCAGTTCTATGGGATTCCTCCCTAGATTTGTGAAGTGGATACCTTCTTTGGTGCTCGGGTCCATGACTATGGGCCTGGGGATGGGCCAACCTGAACCAAGGCTCAATTTTCAGGGCTAGCATAGAGAGGATCAAGAATAACCTCCGTAGGAGAGAATCCATGTCAGACATATCAGTCTCGGTTTTCTTTTAAAACCTTTAGTTAATGTATGAACTTTAAATCCCTGGCAGGATGAATGGTTGAATCCGAGGATTATTCTTCCATCGCATACCCTTCAGACCCTCCAGACCTTACTGTTTTGTTGCCAAAATATGGTAGACATTTTTCCTTTTTATGTTTTACTGTGTAAAATGATTGGAGTTAAAAGGATACAATGACTAAGAAATTTGTCCCAGTTGGAATGGGTTACTTAAATGATAAAATCTAATTGTTGTAAGGTGCTTTGAATGGATGCCTTCATCTATCATGTCAATTGAATGAGGAGGCATCAAATTTATTTAGAACTCCTATAGCTCTAATTAAGGGTTAGCTAGTGGTAACCCTCAGCACCTAATCCCATTTTAGTGAGGAGGGTCATTTATAAATGAAAGGGATTTTCATTATTATAATTTCGAACATACCAAATGTAGGGACGAGTGCAATTTCTAGTCTTGGTTTGTGCTTTTTGGATTTAGAGGTTCTTGATTTTTTGTTGGTAAGATGAAGTAATCTGAATTGCATCATCATTGCCTTAGAATTGAATTGTGGTAAAATTGGTTGAAATCCCCTTTTTTCAGAGTAAGGGATTTAGTAGCACCAGTGATGAAGGAAGGGTTAGACATTACACCTTGCACATTAATGATAGTGTAATTAAATAGTGGTTCTAGGAAAGAGACTTCTTTCCTGCAATAAGTTATAATGTAAGGAATTCTTGTTGTAGACATTAAACATATCATGCAAATAAATTATACAATGATGTATGTTGTTTAACAATTAAACTTGCACCTTTAAATTTGTTGGCATAGGGGCAGACCCGGGGTTCAATGCTACAACAACGCACCAACAAAACCCTAACTATTGGCCCTTTCGACAACACTTGCGAAGCAGATGAAGTCTCACCCAAGGTAGAAGTAGGGGTGGTTGCGACACTCAGGTGTCTACAACCTTAGCTGGGACACAGGTGTGTGATTATATCGCTTACAGAGCACTTATCATTGATCATTCATCAATATTCAACCTTATTATACGTCGTAGATAGCACAAAGCATCACAACATTCACCTAGATCTAAGGTATCTTAGTAGTTAGCAACAATAAAACAGATCAGATCCAACAGATCAACATTAAGCATCTTCATAAATATCAGATCTACTATTCATACACATCTAATGAAGCACAAAGCATAAGTATATCCATCTAAATATATTAGAGCACTTTGCAAAGGCAGGGATAAACATATCAAGTCAAAGAACAAATCATAACACATAGATTTATGTGATTCACCCCCACTCTGGGGCTACATCCACCAACTCTTCTTCTTTATTAGCGTCTTCAATCGGTTACAAGCACAGAGCCACCAAAACCTACTGTGCATAGGACAAAATATCTACACAGCTCACTAGATCCTTCTTCCTTGCCTTACAACACAAATCCTTCTATATCTCCACATAGGGACTTGCACTAAGCTTTGCAAGCCTATAGAATGCAAAACACCTCGATCACATAGATCCCACTTGGCACGTAGCCTATATCACATAGATACAATAATCTACTAGATGCCTAGATGTCTATTTATACATTTACAAAAGTTGTCCTAAGTGTGGGTGAACCCATGGGCCGAAATCCCTTTCCCATTACATATTCCCAAAACCCAAAATGGGCCCAAAAGTGGGTCAAGATCCCGTGATCTCTGCTTCGTATGGTGCTCCATCTTTGATAGGCTATTGAAGTCCCAAAAATGGTCAATCATGACCAAGATTATTCCAAAACTTGGTCAAGGGCCAACAGGCCCCCAAAACTCACCCGTGACTCATCCCGAGTCACTCTGGTCTGAGAAATTCTTCTTCGAACGCCTCGATCTTGGTTCGAGTTGCTTCGACCTACTGTAGTGCTATGGCCTCTTGCTCAGTGAACTCTTGGATGAGTGCATCATTGATTGGTCCTTCTAGGCACTGTTCTCCTACACCTACAACCTGTTCAAGTTCTACTCCTTGGTTTTCAAATTCAGTGAATAGTTGACATGCCTTCTCTTGCATTGGTTGAAGTCGTTGAGCGACTTCCATCACTTTACTATGAATTGTGTGGTTCTATTGTTGGGACGTGCATTTCTCTAGAAACCTCTTCATTATTTCAACTGGTGATAATACCTTCAACTACGCTTGTAACATATCTGCAGGCTGCTTTTCTTCTTGGAGTTGTGACTCCAATGCCTGCAAATCTGGATTCTCCATGAGGGTCTCATATGTCTAAGCTCTCCTAGAAGTCAGCTGCTTGCATTCCAATTCAAGGGATTTCAATCTACCAACTGCGCTGTGGGAAGTTGCCTCTCTTATGTATCTTATATATTGAGGGGTCTTGGGCACAGTATGAAGTTCCAGATCGGTGATGCACTGCTGAAGCTGCAGGATCACTCCTTCCAGTTATGCCACCTGCTGTGGAACCTGTTCTTCTATCTTGACTTCAATGACTATCATAGAGCTAAGTGCTCTGTTGACTAGTTCCTTTATCTTGAGTTTCTTTGTGAGCAACTTCTCCTTTCTCTACTGTATCTCTTCTTTCTCTTCCTCCCACTTTTTTTTCAAGGCTAGTTTTTCTCATCCTGTGTTACTGCGCTATTCTAGCAGATCTTCCTGTGCTTGCGCCAAAGCCTGGATGGCTTGTGCTATCTCTTCCTAAGCTCATCGAAGGAGATATTCAACTTTATCGACGGTGCAACTAGGCTGGCTCATCTTTTGGTTCTTCTGTTCCAATTGTCAAGGGTACAATAGAAACTGCGCGGCTGGACTGTAGTGCCTGTTGTACTTCTTGAAGTTCACCCTTGATTCAGCTGAATACCTCCTCCTGCTGGTATAGGGGCAGACAAAGGGTTCAATTAGATCGGGTGTGAACTAAATTCAGAGATTGCAATGAAGGGTATGGGAACAAGGTGATGATCATAGTGAAAAATAATCTCAGGCTTTGGACTCAAATTCTCAATTAGAAAAAGTATTCTTGGTGCATGGCACAACAGACTAAATAAGAAACTTAGCAATGGTCTTCTTGAAATGGGTATGAGGCGTCATTAACTCGTGTTCTGTCTGTTATGGCGTGGTCTAACGGTCTAGTGGAGAACCATCAATTCTTTCCGATCCGTTCGGATCAACAATCAAACAATTATATCAGCTTCTAATGACTATATTTCTTCACCTCGGTGAAGTGGCCTATGTCGCTGGTCTGATATCTCGACGAAGTTCAAATTCTGCAAGTTTTCCTTCTGCGAGGCTCCCTCTGGAATCTTTTGTAGCTTGTCGATATTAGCTCTCTTTTTACTTATCTTCCTAGCCTTCTTTCCATTGAGATTCATCTCGATGATTCTCTTCCCATTCTGATTCTTATTTTCCTTTGACATAGCCACTTTGCGCTGCTGAGATTCTCTCCTATGAATCAGGGGTAATACTTATTCTATATCTGAGACAAATACTTCAATCTTTTGTGAGTCCTCTAATGCTCTTGCAACTTTGACATCTGGGCTTCTAGTGTCAAATAGCTTCGATTTGTTTTCCTGTTCTTCAATCAATTGCACGATCCTTCTAGTCATGAAATATTTTAACTCTTGTTTCCGTTGTTCCAAAACTTCTTCTTCTTCCTTTCATATAGCTTGATCATTATTAACCTAGGGCTTTCCTAGCAACATGGTAAATGGGGCACTGTCCTCAATAAATTTAATAATCTCAAAATCTTCTTCAGTCGAAGTTCCATTGACATTCATAGATATCTGAGTGAGCTTTCCACATAGGGTTACCAGTTTTCCTCTAAATAGACCTATTCCTCTTAATGAAGGGATCATAGCAGGCCTTTGTATATCTTCCCAAGTTCTCTCTGGCATAATGTTCACTTGTGTTTCTTCATCAAGAACATAGTCAATGTCGAAGTCTCCTATTCTTACCTCGATACATTATTTTTCTTTAAAGATATCTGATAGCCTAATATGTTGGTGATCATTCAAGGTGTCTTTCATCTATAGCAATACCTTCTCTAATTCCTTCTGGGGTTCTACTATTTCTGGATCTATTTTAGGGTTTTCTTTATTCAGATTCATTCTTTCAATATTAACAATCATTCTAGGGCAATCCAACACTTCATGGTCCAAATATTTGCAACATAGACAACTAGATATTCCACCAGGGCATTCCTTAGTAAGATGTCTCGGTCTTCTGCAACTGTAACAGAGGGTTAACCCTCTCTTTCATTTAAATGTTCCCTAAATTCTTCTGTACTGCGCACCAGGATCATGGTAGTTAGTCTGCAAAAATTTCTTTCTAGGATCCTGCATCCATTTGTTAGTCCAAACATTCTTTCTATGCATAGGTATAACATATCTATCATTATGCTTATCATATTTATTCATATCAAACTTACTTTCATCTATGAGAGCCCTAGTTTTCAAGCTAGGACAGAATCTATCAAACACACCTAGATTCATGTTTTTAGAAACAAAAATTTCCACTTATCTTACTTCTATAGAGTACAAAACTTCCAGATCTAAAAACTTTTAACTATTCTTACCTTTATTAGAGAACTGAGCTTACAGATATTACCTCTTTTCTGCAGATCTGGCCTCTTTTCTTCAGAGACTTCCACTTTTACTTTTCTTAGAGCACAAAGCGTTCAGATCTTGCTTCTTTTCTTCAGATTTGGCCTTCTTTCTTTAGCATAGAGATTTTCAGATCAAGTGGAATACTACGCACTAGGGCACAGATCCACACACAGAGCTTCCATAGTTTCAGGATGAATCTTTGCACAAAGATTCTTCTTCCTCAATTCCTAGCAATCACAGTTTCAAGTCTCGACAATAGAACCATTTGTTGGCACAGGGGCAGACCCAAGGTTCAATGCTACAATAACACACCAACAAAACCCTAACTACCGACCCTTTAAGAAACACCTACGAAGAAGATGAAGTCTCACCCGAGGTAGAAGCAGTGGTGGTTGTGAGACTCAAGTGTCTGCAACCTTAGCTGGGACACAGGTATGTGATTATATCACTTACAGAGCACTTAGCATTGATCATTCATCAATATTCAACCCTTATTATACTTCGCAGACAACACAGAGCATTGCAACATTCACCTAGATCTAAGGTATCTTAGTACTTAGCAACAATAAAATAGATTATATCCAGTAGATCAACACTAAGAATATTCATACATATTAGATCTACTATTCATACACATATAATGAAGCACAAAGCATAAGTATATCCATCTAAATCTATCAGAGCACTTTGCAAAAGCAGGGATAAACACATCAAGTCAAAGAACAAAGCATAACACACAAATTTACATGGTTCACCCCACTCTGGGGCTACATCCACCAACTCTTCTTCTTTATTAGCATCTTTAATCAGTTACAAGCACATATCCACCAAAACCTACTGCGCATAGGACAGAAGATCTACGTAGTTCGCTAGATCCTTCTTCCTTTCCTTACAACACAAATCCTTCTATATCTCCACACAGGGACTTGCACTAAGGTATGCAAGCCTATAGAATGCACAACACCTCAATCACACAGATCCCTCTTGGCACGTAGCATATATCACATAGATACAATACTCTACTAGATGCCTAGATGTTTCTTTATACATTTACAAACGTGGTCCTATGCGTGGGTGAACCCACGAGTCGACATCCCTTCCCCATTACATATTCCCAAAACCCAAAATGGGCCCAAAAGTGGGCTGAGATCCCATGATATCTGCTTCGTCTGGTGCTCCATCTTCGACAGGCTGTCGAAGTCCCAAAAACGGTCAATCATGACCAAGATTATTCCAAAACTTGGTCAAGGGCCAACAAAATTCGTTAATGTATGATGGATTAATAACTAGTTTTCTCATGTGTCTTGAACTATTGATGTGTAATGATGGATAATTGAAGAGAATGATCACGTGTGGTTCAATAATGTGATTATGACTAGTTGAGGAATTATACTCCTTGTGCACATTGAATTTTAATGGAATGTATGATGTTTAGACATTGGAATTCTCACGCGAATGGTATTTAATGTCATGAATGATGGTTTTAGATTTAGTATTATTGCACAAAATGAAAATTATTATGACAGATGTTTTCTTTTTGCGATTGGGATTTGTGCCACAAGTACAACTGGTAATTGCTTTTGCACCTTGGATTTAATGTGGTCTATGATGTGTTAATATGCTATGCTATTATGTTTATGTGTCGTCGTCTTTTGTTGACGCATTGATGGTGTTATTTATTTCAATGATGAATAGGGAGATTTGTTACTCTATGTCCTTATTCATTTATGATTCATAAATTTTATGCGTCATCATTTAATGGTATGAATGCATTGATTTGGGCCGCTATTTACTGTGTTAATGTGTTGATATGTATATCATTAATTATGGCAATAATCTGTCGAATTTATGTCGTGAATGTTGTTTTTGGTGTTAATATTGTATCATTAATATATTGGATGATGCGTCAACGATGTGATTATAAATTGTGATGTATAATTCCTATCGCAATAGTTTTTTTGTTTACCTGTTGTATGTCACTTTTGTTGTCATAATGGAGGGGGCCGTTACATATGGTAGCAGAGCTGGTTCAACCCTGCAACTATGGATCGTCACACCTTCTGTTGCAATAAGACCTTGATTAAAATCTTAGCGCTCATTAAAATTTTTAACATGTCCATGCGGTAATCCTGGTTAGAGGACGTCGTGGAAATAGATGACATGGTACTAAGGGTGGGGGTGCGACGCCTCTGGTAGCACCCACGCCAGAGGGGTCCAACCCTCAAGGAGAAGAACAAATCTTGAGCATGAGCAGATTATCGCGCAAGGTTTGCATGGTCTGATGAGGTCCTTTCAGAGGATATCATAGGCCTTGATTAAT
Source organism: Picea engelmannii (assembly GCA_009831015.1). Lineage (NCBI taxonomy): Eukaryota > Viridiplantae > Streptophyta > Pinopsida > Pinales > Pinaceae > Picea > Picea engelmannii. Next base: position 387,415 of record ML788605.1, read on the forward strand.
CGTCTGGACAGAGTTGAGGCCAGGGTGCCTGTGCCCCTAAGGGTCCACATCGCACCCCAACTCATACTAATAGTGTTCACAGAGAATTTGAGAAGGTCATGTTTCTTGAGTTCTTGGGTGCCATGGATGTCCCAACCACCGAGGCATGGTTTGAGAACATGGCGAAGTGCCTTGCACTTTGCGACTATACCTCCAACATGAAATTCCACTTGGAGGTCTTTCAGCTGAAGGGGAGCGCTCTTCTATGGTGGAATATGCTCCTACCACAACTAAACATGGCCATCAAGGACGTGTCATGGGAACTGCTCGAGGAGTGGTTCCAAGAGAGGTATATGTTTGAGGAATTCATTGAGTGTCAGTTCAATGAGTTTAACACCTTACGACAGGGCAGTCGTACGGTGCCTAAGTACGAGGCCCATTTCTTTGAGCTGCTTGGACATGCTACAGATCTGAACACCGATAATATTAAGGTTAGCAAGTTTGTATTCAGCCTTATCATCAACATTCGTGTGAAAGTGAGGATATTAATGCCTCATACGTTGCACAATGTTTTCTAGAAGGCCCTCATAGCTGAGGAAGAGCTCATCAGTGGGGGTCAAAGCATGAATCCTGTGAGACCGATGAGACATGTGACTTATGGTGCACAAAAACATAAAACGTTACCTAGAAAATTCATCTTGGTGTCAAGATACATCTATAGGACCTTGGTTCATGACACCACGATGACAGGTTCCTCAATAGAGGACTCCCTACATGGGACCACCACATTAGCGACATTTCCGCCAGTAGTTGTTGTTTAGGCTTGAAAAAAAAACATACTAGGATCTTAGGCTGGTAGGCTAGCAACTCCTACTTTGGGGCCATGAGTACTAGACTGGAAATGGGAGTTGGACATGTGGAGAGCCACCATACTAGCAAGACTATCCAGTTGAAAATTCCAGAATGGTCGAGTCAACAGGACACACTACCATTGTAAAGGTGGGAAAGGCCCAAAGGATTCATGACCGCGGTGAATAAACACTAGGCCGAGCACCATTCCACTGTGCTTAAGGCCTCAGATACCATCACCAGCCAAAATTTTAGTATTTGTTAGACCCCGATGCTACAGAGAGATTTATTCTAGTACCGTAATGAAGGAATTAAGGTAAAATCATTCGACATGATGATTTTAGATACGTCGAATGGATTCGGGTGCCAACCAAATGGTTGGAGGAAGGGGTATGAACTATCACTTAACTTGGGGAATAGTGTAGCAAAGTTTGACCTATATGTCATGATATTAGGATCTTATGACGTCGTGATTAGTATGGACTGGTTGGAATCACATGATGCAATACTCAACTATAAAACAAAGCAATTGAGTTGGACCGATGATGAGGGACATAGAAGAGTGATTGTAGGAAGAAAACATGGAGTATCCCTGAGGTTCATTTCTTCCCTACAGCTAAAGAAGAGCATGTGCATGGATGCAAGCTATATGAAATATTAGCATTGAACAACAAGGGCAGGAAGGAAGGATTATAAGGACCTTCCAGTGGCATGAGCATTGTTGATGTGTTCCAAGAAGATTATTGAGATTGCCGCCGCACGGGATTTGGATTTTAAAATTGATTCACAACTTGGAACTAAACTGATAGCAAGAACACCTTATCGGATGTCGACCCCTGAGTTACAAGAGTTGAAAATGAAACCGAAGGAGTTGTTGGACTTAGGAATTACATCCAAGTGTCTCACCTTGGAGTGCACTTGTTATTTTCATACGGAAGAAGGATGGGTCGTGGAGACTCTGCATTGACTACCATCAATTGAACAAGGAAATGATCAAGAATTAACATCCATTGCCTAGAATAGATTATTTTTTTTATCAAATGAAAGGTGCGGTGGTGTATTCAAAGATTGACCTGATATCAGGATATCACCAGTTGCATATCTAGGAGAAGGACATTCCTAAGACCGCATTCAAGACGAGGGTTGGACATTACAAGTTAACGTTTTATCGTTGGACTAACAACCGCCCCAGGGGTATGCATGAGTTGATGAATGGGGTGTTCCACGAATACTTGGACAAGTTTTTCAAGTATTCATTGATGACGCATTGGCATATTCTCAGACGACAGAGAAACATGACGAACTTTTCACTTAGTATTACAGTCTTTACGTGGACACAAACTATGGGAATTTTTCGATAATATTTCAAGGATTCAATGCTTAGGGCATGCGTTATCCAAATGTGGATCCAATGAAGGTAGACACTATGATGGAATGGCCTGTACTGAAAAACATAATCGAGGTATGTAGCTTCATGGGTTTAGCAGTATATTATTGACGATTCGTTGAGGGTTCTTCGAGGATAGAAAATCCGATTACAGAATTGCAGAAGGAAAACAAGAAGTTTTATGGACCAAGAAATGCACGGAAGCATCTTGAAGGCTCAAGGATATGTTGATGACAATGACGATACTAAAATTCCCTGATAGGACCAAGGACTTCTTGGTATGCATAGACACATCTACAGAAGGCTTAGGCTGAATCTTGATGCAACACAATCGAGTGATCGCTTACATCTCAAGGAAATTGAGAAGGCATGAAGAGAACTACACGATGCATGATTGGAGTTATTGGCCTTTGTGGATGCCCTGAGAGCGTGGTGACACTACCTGTTTGGATGGAATTTTAACTAAAAATAGACCACTGTGGTTTGCAACACTTTTTATGCAAGGTGATGTGAATGCACGATAAAGGCGTTGGTCAGAACTGCTTAGCAAGTACGATTTGAGAATAGACATAAAAGGAACAATGAATAGAGTGGTAGATGCATTGAGTTGGAAACCACACATATTTTGGTGATACCTCTTCAAACAAATATATGTGACAAGATTCTAACTATACAACGCGACAATGAATGGTGTAAAGAGGTTAAGGAATTTATCGGACAAGACACCATGTTGGTACCAAAATTTGAGGGATTTACTATGGATAGCAACAAATTAACAAGACATAATAATTGGATTTACATATCACCCAATGACGAATTGAGAAGTTTGATCTTAAACAAAGGCCATAGAGTACTGTAAATGGCTCATCCAAGAGTCTTGAAGATGAGGGTAGACCTTAAACCCTTATTATTCTGGAAGGGATGAAGGTGGACATAGTCAACTATGTGGAGAGATGTCTAGAATGTCAGCCAGTGAAGGCTGAACATAGACATTTGACAGGATTATTACAACCACACGCTATTCCAGAATCGAAATGGGATGTCATTTCGATGGAATTCATTATTGGATTTCCGCTAACGACAAGGAGGCATGACTTGATTTTCATGGTAGTTGACACTCTAATGAAGAGTGCACATTTTATCCTTGTGTGTATGCCGTATCAGGAGCCAAACATAGCTAAAGTATTTATCAACGAGATAGTGAGATTTCATGGCATGCCTAAGAGGATCATATCCGATAGGGGAATCAATGATTGCTAGACAATTTGGACTAGTTGCCAAGAATCCTTGGGACACCACTGAACTTTAGTACAAAATGTCACCCTGAGGTAGACAGGCTGAATGAAGGAACAAACCAAATTTTGGAGGGTTATGTTACGTATGTATGTGTTGGACCAACATAACGTTGGGAATAGTTCTTGCTGCTGACTGATTTTGCGTGCAACAACAACCATCAAGGTACCGTTAAGATGGCACTGTTGATTTTCTCTACGGGTGACCGTGTCTGATGCCTTTGAGCTAAGATTGACTCGAGGATGGGGTCCTGGTAGGACCAGAAGCGATCCAAGAATTAGAAGAATGAATACAAACAATACGAAAAGGGGATGGAAGAAGCACAGGATCGACATAAGGGTTTTGTCGATGCGCATCGCATTGAACATAATTATGAGGTAGGTCTATCAGCTAGCCACGCCTCATATTTTGAGGCATGGAGCAATGTTTTTCTTATATCTGTTGCGAAATTATGTCAATGATCCTACACATGTGATTGACTTTAGTTCTTTGTGGGTGTTAGACAAGGGTGTGCTCACAGTGAAGCCAATCCACATTTTGGACCATCAAATTCGACATATACAACGTCGAACAATCGATCAGGTTAAGGTCGAGGGGACAATTATAGTCCACAGTCAGATACCTAGGAGGAAGCATATGGTATGTGCCAATAATTTCCTTTTTTTTTTTGATAACCAGACATTTAGATCTTGTCAGATACTTTATTTTCTACACTTATATACTGTGAAACTTCAGAACAAAGTTTTAAACAAGAGGGGGTGTATGTAACATCCCGCTCTTGCGCACACCTGATTTGACTTATTCTTTGAGGAGACTTGTGTGCAAGTGATCCGGTTCATTATATGATTATCTTCTTCACTTATGGATTCCAATGATGATGATTATGGATTATGATGTTATTTTATTTGATTATCTATGTATAGACATGTGCTATTGACAGGTTCTCCTGAGTGTGCAGGGAATTGATAGATTAGGGATGCCGATGGCATCGATGGGCCTCCTTGGACTCCAGATTGAGTCTAGGAGTGGACTGTATATGGTTGGCTATTTCTATTTTTTCATATGTGACATATCATGACTAGGTATATTATGATGTTTTTTATGGATCGTTGACATGTTTCATTGATGGATGCAAGGTAACGATTGATTGCTAATCAAATTCACATTAGGAGTAAAGGGTCCATTCACAACAACTAGAGATATTGCGGGAGAGGAGTGGAAATAGACCTGCCACAACCTGCTAACACTCCCACCATGGCTCAAACTGTAGGTTAACGATTACCTTGTTCAAGAGATCCACGATGTCGTGAGGACAGACTGAGACAGTCACTCACGCAGATTCTAAGGGGCGCAAAATAAGGTAGGGTCATTATTCCTTAGAGGCCCTTAGTCTCCCACAAGGTCATGTGATGGAGTATTGACTCCAAGGGTTGGATAACTACTAAAATCAGTCAAAAGGTGAGTGGCACCCTTGGAGCACGTAGTGCGTCTTGAAAGGCACGTCGAATAAATGAAACATGAATAAAGGCTAGTGGCACCCTTGGAGCACGTAGTGCGCTTAAAGGGAACATCGTGATTTTTAAAACACAGGTGAGTCAATGAACCTAGGTGCCTAGAAAATAATATCTTACCTTGACATGGTCAGCCTTAAAATAATTATGTATGAGTAAAGTTTATTAATTATAATTTTTCCCTTAAAAAAAAATTGCTAAGCCTAGTTGAAATTAAAGCCTAGGTATAAGTAGGATATGAGGACTAAAATTTAATTAAGAAATTAATAAAGGGTAGGTGGAGAAAAATCAAATTTAGAACTTAAAGGAGAAACAAATTATCTAAAAATTAATTGTTGTTTATGTGCAAAACTTGTTAAATTAGAACTTAGACAAAAGGGGGAAATTAAATGAAAAAGGAATGTGGAACATAGAAAGGAATCTAGTCTAGAGAACTTTCCTAAATAAAACTCAACTAATATTTAAGAAAGGCGTCAGTTATTAAGGAAGTCGGGGGAATAAAGGGACAACAAGGAGTGTTTTTAAGAACATTTTTAGGTGGGTGAGGGAAATTGGCAAATAAATTAAATTAATTAAATAAATTTATGGTGCAACTAAGGGATCGGGTGACAAGTGTACATAGGAGAATGTTTCCTAATAAAAAATTAATAAAAAGAATTTAACGTGCATTTTGGCAAATGGTCACTAAGAGAACTCTAAAAAAAAAATGGAAGAGAAGAGGAATGGATCATGACTGGTATGCGTAGGTTTATGTTGTCAGATTTTTCTTGACTGATTTTTCCTTTGGGAGTTGGGATAACTAGCTCAAATAGAGAGTGGTAGCTTGACCTTGCGAGGCGAGTTGGGAGCTATCTTTTTTTGGTTGTGGTTGTGTGTGATGCCTTTGCGACTCAGGGCGCTAAGGGGGAAGAAGAGTACCCCTAACGTTGGCTGGGAGGTACCAGTGAGGTCTCGTCGATTAGCGAGTGAGAGAAGGAAGGAGGGACGCCAATGGAATAATTCTTCTCCAAGCCCGTCTTCGTCGTTGCGGTCATGGTAATTCTTAATTAAGCATGAATGTAATTAGTTGGATATATGTAGATGTATTTTATTGCTAAGGTTATATTAATTGATGTTAAGTTTGCATGTAATGGATGGCTATGAATTTATCTTGAATCTTGTAACTTAAATGCTGTAGATGTCGTACATTATAATCTTAACCCAAAATTTGAAATGGTGAAATTTGGTTGTCTATTGGTTGAACCCGAACCCTTCTCGATATTGGAAGAATCATAATAAACTTTGTGTATGTACATGGGAAAAAAGGATCCTTTCAAGCTCTTATGCTTATAAATATCTACCTGACTTGAGTAGCGATAATTTCTTATATTTTATGGTTGCAAAGTGACTGAAGTTTCGAGCAGTTGTCTGAGTTATTAATTGCTTTTATAATTATTCCGTATCCCTTTGGCAGACCCATATTTGCGCCCTAAAATTAACCCTCTATTTTTTTTTTAAAATTAAACCTCGACGTTATTACCGAGTTACCTCCAAGTTCTTGCAAGTTTACTCTCTGTTATTTATGAGGATTTTTCGTTACCTTCCTTGCGCATCACCAATTTACCTCTGTGCTTTCCTCCTTGGTTGGGTTTTGCACTTATGCCCAGATCCTTAAACCATTCTCCAAACTCCTTAACTTTGGCCTAGTACGCAGGGATATCTGCGTTATCAATTCCCTTAGCGCTCTCCCTTCCAACCTCTGCAAAGTCAAGGATATAGTAACCCCATGATTTGCCTCCCAATCTCTATGCATTGACATTCCTTCTCTGCATATGGTTGAGTGAGCCTCACCCCCTGGAAAATTACTTTATGATCTCTGTAAATGATTTCTCCTTCCACGATTGTGAGTATTTTAGAACCCCTGGTGTCCACTTACTTCTCTGAGTTTGGGGACGTTTATCTTTGCGTTTTTCCCTTAGAATGCGACACCCTTAGAATGTAGCAAAAAAATCGTTGGTTTTCCCTTCTACGATTGCACCCAGAAATTCTCCCTTCCTCGAGGTGTTTTCTCCCCGAAACCTTCCCTGGGTATGGCCTTCAACCTTCGCTGAGATTCGAGTCCCAAGAGGCGCACCAGGAGGAAAGGAAGAGAACATGAAGGAGTATTAATGCGCCCTGGGTTGCGATTTTGTATGTTTCTTCAGTGAGTGGTAACTCCTTGCCTTGATCAACTCCTAACGCCTATTGCCCCCACATTTGGACATCGTGGACTCCCTCCTCGATGCTTTATGTGGTTCTATGGGATTCCTCCTTGGGTTTTTGAAGTGGATACCTTCTTTGGCGCTCGGTTCTGCGACTATGGGCCTAGGGACAGGCTGACCTGAACCAAGGCTCAATTTTTGGGGCTAGCATATAGAGGATCGAGCATAACGTCCACAAGAGCGAATCCATGTCAAACATGTCAATTTCAATTTTATTTTAAAACCTTTAGTTAATGTCAAACCTTTAAATCCTTGGCAGGATGAATGGTCGAATCTGAGGATTATCCTTCCACTGCATACCCTTCAGACCCTCCAGAACTTACTGTTTTGTTGCCAAACTCTGGTAGACATTTTTCCTTTTTGTGTTTTACTGCATAAAATGATTGGAGTTAAAAGGATACAATGACCAAGAAATTTCTCCCAGCTATAATGGGTTACTTAAATGATAAAATCTAATTGTTGTAAGGTTCTTTGAATGGAGGCTTTCATCTATCATGTCAATTGAATGAGGAGGCATCACATTTATTTAGAACTCCTATAGCTCTAATTTAAGGGTCAGCTGGTGGTAACCCTCAGTGCCTAATCCCATTTTAGTGAGGAGGGTCATTTATAAATGAAAGGGGTTTTCATTATTATAATTTTGAACATACCAAATGTAGGAACGAGTGCAATTTCTAGTCTTGGTTCTTAATTTTTGGATTTAGAGGTTCTTGATGTTTTGTTGGTAAGATGAAGTAATATGAATTTCATCATCGTTGCCTTGGAATTGAATTGTGGTAAAATTGGTGGAAATCCCCTTTTTCAGAGTAAGGGATTTAGTAGCACCAATGATGAAGGGTTAGACATTACACCTTGCGCATTAATGATAATTTAATTAAATGGTGGTTCTAGGCAAGAGACTTCTTGCGCGCAATAAGGTATAATGTAAGGAATGCTTGTTGTAGACATTAAACATCTCGTGCAAATAAATTATACTGTGATGTATGTTGTTTAACAATTAAACTTGCACCTTTAAATTCGTTAATGTATGATGGATTAATAAGTAGTTTTCTCATGCATCTTGAACTATTGATGTGTAATGATGGATAATTGAATAGAATGATCATGCACAGTTCAATAATGTGATTATGACCAATTGAGGAATTATACTCCTTGTGTGCAATGAATTTCAACAGAATGTATGATTTTTAGACATTGGACTTCTCACGCGAATGGTATTTAATGTCATGAATGATGGTTTTAGATTTAGTCTTCTTGCGCGAAATGAAAATTATTATGATAGATGTTTTCTTTTTTCGATTGGGATTTGCACCACGAGTACGACTGATAATTTGTTTTGTGCCTTGGATTTAATGTGGTCTGTGATGTGTTAATCTTCTATGCTATTATGTTTATATGTCATCGTCCTTCGTTGACGCGTTGATGGTGTTGTTATTTATTTCAATGATGAGTAGGGAGATGTGTTATTGTGTGTCCTTATTCATTTATGATTCATAAATTTTATGCCTCATCATTCAATGGTATGAATGCACTGATTTGGGCCGCTATTTACTGTGTTAATGTGTCGATATGTATATCATTAATTATGGTAATAATGTGTCGGATTTATGTCACGAATGTTGTTTTTGGTATTAATATTGTATCATTAATATATTGGATGTCAACGATGTGGTTATAAATTGTGATGTATAATTCCTATCGCAATAAAAAAGATAAAAAATTACATGTTGTATGTCGCTTTTGTTGTCATAACACCGGGGGACGTTACATATGGTATCAGAGCCAGTTCAACCCTGTGACTGTGTATCATCACACCTTCCACTGTAACAAACCCTTGATTAAAATCTTAATGCTCATTAAAAATTTTAACCAGTCCATGTGGTAATCCTGGTTAGAGGACATCGTGGAAATAGATGACTTGGTACTAAGGGTCGGGGTGCGACGCCTCCAGTAGCACCCATGCCAGAGGAGCACAATGCCCAAGGAGAATAACAAGTATTGAGCATGAGATGATTGTTGTGTGGGGTGCGCTTGGTCTGACGAGGTCCTTTCAAAGGATGTCAAAGGCCTTGATTAACCACCTGGACAAAGTTGAGGCTAGGTTTCCTGTACCCCTAAGGGTCCACAACGCGCCCCAACTCGTATTGGTAGTGTTCACCGAGAATTTGAGAAGGTCAAGATTCCTGAGTTCTTGGGTGCCACGGACGACCCAACCGTTGAGGTATGGTTTGAGAACATGGCGAAGTGCCTTGCACTTTGTGACTATACCTCCAACATGAAAGTCCACCTGGAGGTATTTCAGTTGAAGGGGAGCACTCTTCTATGGTGGAAGACGCTCCTGTCGCAACTAAACATGGTCGTTAAGGATGTGTCATGGGAAATGCTTGAGGAGTGGTTCCAGGAGAGGTATATGTCTGAGGAATTCATTGAGCGTCAGCTCAATGAGTTCAACACCTTACGACAGGGTGGTCGTATGATGCCTGAGCACGAGGCTCGTTTCTTGGAGCTGCTCAGACATGCTCCACATATGAACACCGAGAAGCTTAAGGTTAGCAAGTTTGTATTTGGCCTTAACGTCAGTATTCGTGCATAAATGAGGATATCAATGCCTCATATGTTGCATGATGTTGTCCAGAAGGTCCTCATGGTTGAGGAAGAGCTCATCAACGGGGGTCAAAGCAGGACTCCTGCGAGATTGACGAGACATGTGACTTCTGGTGTGTAGCAGCATCAAACGCCAACCATACTAGCCATATTGATTTCAAGATACGTCTATAAGAACTTGGTTCATGACACCATGTCGATAGGTTCCTCAACAGAGGACTCCCTACATGGGATCACCGCATCAACGACATTACCACCAACAACTGCCATTTAGGCTTGACAACAGAACATACCAGGATCTTAGGCTGGTAGGCTAGCATCTCCTACTTCGGGGCGAGGAGTACTTGACCGAAGATGGGTGTTGGACATGTGGAGAACCACCATACCAACAAGACTGTCTGGTTGAAAAGGCTAGAGTGGCCAGGTCAACATGACACACTATCGTTGTAAAGGTGGGCAAGGCCTACAGGATTCATGACCATGGTGAATAACCGCCAGGCCAAGCACCAATCCACTGTGCTCGAGGCGTCAGATACCATCGCCAACCAAAATTTTAGTATTTGTTAGACCCAGGTTCTACAAAGATATTTATTCTAGTACCGCGCTGAAGGAATTTAGGTAAATGCATTTGACATGACGATTTTAGATATGTCGAATGGATTTGGGTTCCAAATGGATGGTTGGAGGAAGCGGTATGAACTGTCGCTTAACTTGGGGAATAGTGTAATTCAATCCAACCTATACATCGCGATCTTAGGATATTATGACATAGTGATTGGTATGGACTGGTTGGAATCACGTGATGCGATACTCAACTGTAAAACGAAGCAGTTGAGTTGGACCGACGATGAGGGACAAAGAAGAGTGATTGTAGGAAGAAAACATGGAGTATCCTTGAGGTTCAGTTCTTCTCTACAACTACAGAAGAGCATGCACAGGGATGCAAGATATATGCAATATTAGCGTTGAACGACAAGGGCGTGATAGAAGGATTAGATGGACCTTCCAGTGGCACAAGCATTGCTAACGTGTTCCATGAAGATTACCTAGATTTTCGCTGCAATGGATTTGGAGTTTAAAATCGACTCAAAACCTGGAACTAAACTGATAGCAAGAACACCTTATCGGATGTCGACCCCTGAGTTACAAGAGTTGAAAATGAAGCTGAAGGAGTTGTTGGACCTAGGAATTACGTCCAAGCGTGTCACCTTGGAGTGCACTTGTTATTTTCATACAAAAGAAGGATGGGTCGTGGAGACTCTGCATTGACTACCATCAATTGAACAAGGCAACAACCAATAACCAACATCCTTTGACTAGAATAGATGATTTTTTTTATCAAATGAAAGGCGCGATGGTGTATTCGAAGATCGAACTGAGATCGGGATATCACCAATTGTGGATCTAGGAGAAGGACATTCCTAATACCGCATTCAAGACGAGGGTTGGACATTACGAGTTAAGGTTTTACCGTTGGACTGACAACCACCCTAGGGGTATGCAGGAGTTGATGAATGGCATGTTTCGCGAATACTTGGACAAGTTGTTCAAGTATTCATTGATGATGCACTGGCATATTCTCAGACGACGAAGAAACATGATGAACTCTGCACTTAGTATTATAGTGTTGATGGGGACACAAACTACGAGAATTTGTTGATAAGCTTTCGAGGATTCAATGCTTAGGACATGCGTGATTCGAAAACGACATCGCTTCGAATCCAACGAAGGTAGAAGCTATTATGGAATGGCCTGTGTCGATGAACGTACCTGAAGTATGTAGCTTCATGGGTTTAGCAATATATTATCGATGGTTCGTCGAAGGTTCTTCGAGGATAGAAAATCCAATTATGAAATTGCAGAAGGAAAATAAGAATTTCTATGGGTTGAGAAATGCACGGAATCATCTTGAAGGCTCAAGGAGTTGTTGATGACAACGATGATACTAAAAGTCCCCGATAGGGCTGAGGAATTCTTGGTATTCATAGAGGCATCCACGGAAGGCTTAGGATGAATCTTGATGCAAGACGATCAAGTGATCACTTACATCTCAAGGAAATTGAGAAGGCATGAAGAGAATTACGCAATGTATGATTGGAGTTATTGGCCTTTGTTTATGCCCTAAGAGCGTGGTGACACTACATGTTTGGACTAAATTTGAAATGAAAACAGACCACTGTGGTTTGCATCAGTTTTTACATAATGTGACTTGAACGTGTGACAAAGGCGTTGGTCAGAACTGCTTAGCGATTACGATTTGAGACTAGACATAAAAGGAGTAGTGAACAAAGTGGTATATGCATTGAGTCAGAAACCACACATATTTTGGTGATACCTCTTCAGACAAATCTACGTGAAAAGATTCAAACTATACAACGCGACGATGACTAGTGTAAAGAGGTTAAGGAATTTATCGGACAAGACACCATGTTGGTACCAAAATTTGAGGGATTTACTATGGATAACAACGGATTAACGAGACATAATAATCAGATTTACATACTGCCCAACGACGAATTGAGAATTTTGATCTTAAATGATGCCCATAGAGCAGTGTACATGGCTCATCTAGGAGTCTCAAAGATGAGGGCAGACCTTAAACCCTTATTCTTCTGGAAGGGATGAAGACAAACATAGTCAACTACGTGGCAAGATGTCTAGAATGTCATCTAGTGAAGGCTGAACATAGACATCCGACATGATTACTACAACCACACGCTATTCTAGAATCGAAATGGGAGGTCATTTCGATGGAATTCATTATTGGATTTTCGCTGATGGAAAGGGGGCACAAATCGATTTTCGTGGTAGTTGACACTCTATCGAAGAGTGCACATTTTATCCTTGTGCGTACGACGTATCAGGTGCCAAACATTTCTAAAGTATTTATCAGTGAGATAGTGAGATTTCATGGTGTGCCTAAGAGGATCATATCCTATAGGGGAATCAATGATTGCTAGATGATTTGGACTAGTTCCCAAGAAGCCTTGGGACACCACTGAAATTTAGTACAACATGTCACCTTGAGGTAGATAGGCTGACCAAGGGAACAAACCAAATTTTGGAGGGTTATGTTACGTATGTATGTGTTGGACCAACAAAGCGTTGGGAATAGTTCTTGCTGCTGGCTGATTTTGCATGCAACAACAACCACCAAGGTATTGTTAATATGGCATCGTTGATTTTCTCTATGAGAGACCGTGTCATATGCCTTTGAGCTGAGATCGACTCGAGGATGGGGTCCTGGTAGGACCATAAGTGATCCAAGAATTGGAAGAACGAATACAAAGGATATGAAAAGTGTATGGAAGAAGCACAGGATCGACAAAAGGGTTTTTTCGATGCAGATTGCATTGATCATAATTATGAGGTAGGCCTATGGGCTAGCCATGCCTCATTCTTTGAGGTGTGGCGTGGTGTTTTTCTTGTATCTGTTGCGATATTATGTCAGTGATCCTACGCATGTGATTGAATTTAGTTCTTTGTGGGTGTCGAACGAGGGTATTCTCACAATGAATTCAATCCACATTCTAGACCATCGCATTCGATAGCTACGACGTCGAACAATCGATCAGGTCAAGGTCCAGGGGACAATTATAATCCTAAATGAAGGTCGTAATTTTTTTTTCTAGATAGAGGTTCTCAATGATAGCTGAAGGAATGATTGGTCCCCCAAAATGAATCTCCTCAACGATACCTTTCCAATGAGCTATCATATGCCTAAAATGGAGATCTTATGCAAAAGTTACGACCCCGGGAAGTTGATGTACTAACTTACCCAAACGGGGCCCACATGAATTTTGGCGCTTCATCTCCTAGGGTTAGGTCTTTGGATGTATATGGTTTTTGGAATTCCTGTTTATTGTAAAAGGGTCTTCAAAGCCTCATTGTAATCATCTTCTTGCGAATGCGAGTAGTCGTCACATCTCTTCTCAAAGATAAGCTGCCACCATTCTAGCGAGTCTTTCACTCTGTATTTTTATAGTCTTTGTACATTTATTTCATTAATATAAATCATGTATTATTGTATATCCGTGTTTATGGTTGAATCTCTGATAAATTTATGTTATATTGCTGAATATATATGATATCTCTATGCATTTCTTTGTTATATTTCCACTCTCATTTCGTGTCGAAAATAATCCGGATTAATGGTATCAGAGCACGCTGCTCTTGATCATTTTATTCAGTGCATGTCCCCAACGAGGTCTGAGTATAGAAAGTTGGGTCTCGAGCTTGTCTCTCTTGAAGACAATCACTCTCGCACACCCAAGAAACCCTCAATGGAGGAAGAAAAGAAAAACGAAGGAGCAGACGATCCTATCAATCTGTTGCTTGAGGAAGCTCTCACGTGACATAGGGACGAAATGATGGAGAATTTTGCCCACATCCTTCAACGTCTGTTGATAGCATCAGGCGCATATTCATCAAGCGATCACTTTGGAGGCACCTCACCTTTCAAGGTACAAGTTAATTTTGATATTCCTGTATTTGAAGGACAGATAGATGTAGAAGCCCTAGAAAAATGGTTAACTCTGCTAGAAGGTTATTTCTTTGTTCACAATTTTTCCAACAAAGAAAAGATCACCTTCACACTCCTTAAAGGTCTCCCACATGTCAAACATTGGTGAGAAACTTACTGGGAGCAAATTTCCACAGAGGAGTCTGGAATATATGGGCTCTATCCCACTTGGGATTTTTTTGTGGATGTGGTAAAGGAACAATATTACCTTGTTGGAAACTATGAGGACCAGTACATGAGATGGACCACACTGCGGCAAGAGAGGGGCCAAGCATTTCCAGATTTCACCAATACCTTCCATACCTTGCGCACCAATCTGGGTATCAAAGACTTCGAGCGACATTTGGTTCTGAAATACTGTGGGGCTCTACACAGATACATCCAGACTGAAATGGATTTTTTGGACATCTCATCACTCGATGCTGCTTATCAATATGCTGTTAAAATTGAGCATAAATTTAAGCACCAGAACAAACGAGAATTTGGGTCTGCAAATACGCAACAACCAAAGTATGACAAAGACGTACCTAACAAACAGTCTCCCGAAAACTAGTCCAAGACACAGGAAAAGAAGGGTCACAAGAAGACAAAGGACACTAGAAAATGGTGTGATTTCCACAAAATCCCCTGGCACAACATTGATAAATGTCACTCAAAATAATCATTGGTGGCCGAGATCAAAGACAAGGAGCCGAACCCTGATTCAAAATCTGATTCTGAAAATACTGGTAAAGGAAAGATCATTGACGCAAACCCCACTGCTATTATCGTGACCACAACAATTCAACCAGAGGAACCAACAGATCCTGAAGAGGGGGAACACCTTTTTCATTTACAGATGTGGGTGAAGGGGACCCCACTGCATTTTATTGTTGATAGCGGAAGCCAGAAAAACCTCATCTCAGCAGAGGTCGTCAAACAGTTGGGATTGTTGACAACACCACACCCACAACCATACAACATCGGGTGGCTTCGACAAGGACGAGATCTCTGTGTCAGCCAACAGTGCCTATTTTCATACGACATCCAACCCTTCAAGGATGAGGTATTATGTGATGTTGCCCCACTGTATGTCTATGATGTTCTCTTGGGCCAACCACATATGTGGATACACCATGTTGTTTATGAGTCTCAACCCCGTAGTGTCATTGTTACTTTGGGGGGTCATCTCTACAAAATACCAGAGGTAGTTCCAACTATTGTTCCACCTAAAAAGTATCGCAAGGTAGTATCTCACACTACAAAATTTAGCTTCTTCACAATCTATTCAAAAGGGGAACAAAAGGACACTGCAACCACTACAGTCTCGCCCCCCTGCACCTTCTATCCAACAGAAGCAGGTCGAAAAGGTTGCAAAAAAGCGTAGAGATTCCTTCTGCACACCGTCCTCTCATGTAGCTCAACTTTTTGAACAACCTCAGCTTCAACAGGTTCATGATAGACTTCCACAAACTAAGTAGCACGACGTCTCCAACAATACAAGCAACTCACCAAGATGCAGATCCAACAAACGCTTTTCCCTCTCCCCCGGGAACTCAACATAATGGAGACCATTTCTTCATAAGGAGGGAGGATTGATCCAGGTGGATATCGGTGGCCACCCACCTTTTCCAATTGGATCAAAACAGTTTTCTTACAATTTTGGCAATTTACTATTTTTAGCAGGTTTTAACTTCGAGGGCCATTTTGAGGGCCTAAATGAAGGTTTTTCTAGATAGAGGTTCTCAATGATAGCTGAAGGCATGATTGGTCCGCTAAAATGAATCTCCTCGATGATAACTTTCCAACGAGCTATCATACGCCTAAAATGGATATCGTATGCAAAGGTTACGACACCAGGAAGTTGATGTACTAACTTACCCAAACGGGGCCCACATGACTTTTGGTGCTTCATCTTCTAGGGTTAGGTCTTTGGATGTCTAGGGTTTTTGGAATTCCTATTTATTGTAAAAAGGCCTTTAGAGCCTCATTGTAATCATCTTCTTGCGAATGCGAGTAGCCGTCACATCTCTTCTCAGAGATAAGCTGCCACCATTCTAGTGAGTCTTTCACTGTGTATTTTTACAGTCTCTGTACATTTATTTCATTAATAGAAATCGTGTATTACTGTATATCTGTGTTTATGGTTGCATCTTCGATAAATTGTTGTTATATTATTGAATATATGCAATATCTCTGTGCATTTCTTTGTTATATCTCCGCTCTCATTTTATGCCGAAAATAATCTGGATCAGTGGTAGCTCGACCTTGCGAGGCGAGCTGGGAGATAGATTTTTCTGGTTGTGGTTGTGTGTGGCCCCTTTGCGGCTCTAGGAGATAAGGGGGAAGAAGAGTACCCCTAGCGTTGTTTGGGAGGTACCGGTGAGGTCTCGTCGATTAGCGAGCGGGAGAAGGAATGAGGTATGCCAACAAAAGAATTCGTCTCCAAGACCGTCTTCGACGTTGCGGTCATGATAATTCTTAATTAAGCATGAATGTAATCAGTTGGATGTATGTAGATGTATTTTATTATTGAGGTTATATTAACTGATTTTAAGTTTTCATGTAATGGATGGCTACAAATTTATCTTGAATCCTGTAACTTAAATGATGTAGATGTCGTACATTATAATCTTAACCTGAAATTTGAAATGGTGAAATCTGGTCATCTATTGGTTGAACCCGAACCCTTCTCGATATTTTAAGAATCATAATAAAGTTTGTGGATGTACATGGGAATAAAAGGCGCCTTTCAAGATCTTATGCTTATAAATATCTGCATGACTTGAGTAGTGAGAATTTCTTATATTTTATGGTTGCAAAGTGACTAAAGTTTCGAGGAGTTGTTTGAGTTATTAATTTTTTTTATAATTATTCCGGATCCCTTTGGCAGACCCATCTTGGCGCCCTAAATTTAACCCTCAGTGTTTTTTTTTAAGTAAACCTTAACATTATTACCAAGTTACCTCCGCGTTCTTGCAAGCTTACTCTCTACTATTTACGAGGATTTTGCATTACCTTCCCTGCGCATCACCAATTTACCTCTGTGCTTTCTTCCCTGGTTGGGTTCTGCACTTGCGCCCAGATATTGAAAGCATTCTCCCAACTTATTAACTTTCGGCTAGCAAGTAGGGATCTATGCGTTATCAAATTGCTCAACGATCTCCCTTCCAACCTATGAAAAGTCATGGATAGAGTAACCCCGCGATTTCCCTCCCAATCTCTGTGCATTGGCATTCCTTCTTTACGTATGGTTGAGCGAGTCTCACTCACAAGAAAAGTACTTTATGATCTCTATAAATGATTTCTCCTTCTGCGATTGTGAGTATTTTATAACCCGTGACATCCACTTCCTTATCTGAGTTTGGGGAGGTTTATCTCTGCGTTTTTCCCTTAGAACGCAACCCAAAAATTGCCGGTTTTCCCTTTTGCGCATTCCCCCAGAAATTCACCCTTCCTCTAGGCGTTTTCTCCCCAAAACCTTTTTTGGGTATGGCCTTCAACCTTTGCCTAGATTTGAGTCCCAAGAGGCGCACCATGAGGAAAGGAAGAAAACCCGAAGGAGTATTAATCTGCCCTAGGTTGCGATTTCATATGTTGTTTCAATGAGTGGTAACTCCTTGCCTCGATCAACGCCTGATGCGTAACTCCCTCACCTTCGGACCTCGTGGAATCCCTCCTCGGTGCTTTATGTGGTTCTATGGGATTCCTCCCTTGCTTTGTGAAGTGGATACCTTCTTTGTCACTTGGGTCCGCGACTATGGGCCTGGGGATGGGCCGACCTAAACCAAGGCTCAATTTTTGGGGCTAGCATAGAGAGGATCAAGAATAACCTCCACAAGAGCGAATCTATGTCAAACATGTCAGTCTCGGTTTTCTTTTAAAACCTTTAGTTAATGTCTGACCTTTAAATCCCTGACAGGATGAATGGTCGAATCCAAGGATTATTCTTCCACCGCATACACTTCAGACCCTCCAGACCTTACTGTTTTGTTGCCAAAATATGGTAGATATTTTTCCTTTTTATGTTTTACTGCGTAAAATGATTGGAGTTAAAAGGATACAACGACCAAGAAATTTCTCCCAGCTGGAATGGGTTACTTAAATGATAAAATCTAATTGTTGTAAGGTGCTTTGAATGGAGGCCTTCATTTATCATGTCAATTGAATGAGGAGGCATCAAATTTATTTAGAACTCCTATAGCTCTAATTTAAGGGTTAGCTGGTGGTAACCCTCAATGCCTAATCCCATTTTATTGAAGAGGGTCATTTATAAATGAAATGGATTTTCATTATTATAATTTT
The DNA here is from genome assembly GCA_009831015.1 of Picea engelmannii. Lineage (NCBI taxonomy): Eukaryota > Viridiplantae > Streptophyta > Pinopsida > Pinales > Pinaceae > Picea > Picea engelmannii. The sequence continues at coordinate 406,084 of ML788605.1, forward strand.
GAACATACCAAATGTAGGGACGAGTGCAATTTCTAGTCTTGGTTCTTGATTTTTGGATTTAGAGGTTCTTGATGTTTTGTTGGTAAGATGAAGTAATATGAATTTCATCGTCGTTGCCTTAGAATTGAATTGTGGTAAAATTGGTCGAAATCCCCTTTTTCAGAGTAAGGGATTTAGTAGCACCAATGATGAAGGAAGGGTTAGACATTACACCTTGCGCATTGATGATAATTTAATTAAATGGTGGTTATAGGCAAGAGACTTCTTGCACGCAATAAGGTATAATGTAAGGAATGCTTGTTGTAGACATTAAACATCTCGTGCAAATAAATTATATTGTGATGTATGTTGTTTAACAATTAAACTTGCGCCTTTAAATTCGTTAATGTATGATGGATTAATAAGTAGTTTTCTCATGTGTCTTGAACTATTGATGTGTAATGATGGATAATTGAATAGAATGACCGTGCACAGTTCAATAATGTGATTATGACCAGTTGAGGAATTATACTCCTTGCTCGCATTGAATTTCAATGGAATGTATGATTTTTAGACATTGGACTTCTCATGCGAATGGTATTTAATGTCATGAATGATGGTTTTAGATTTAGTCTTCTTGCGCGAAATGAAAATTATTATGACAGATGTTTTCTTTTTTCGATTGGGATTTGCACCACGAGTACGACTGATAATTTGTTTTGTGCCTTGGATT
>ML788605.1:414436-433340 GCA_009831015.1 Picea engelmannii
TAAACTATACAAATAAGTGAAGGTGGATTGACCCCCACTTAACACTTTTAGTAATAACTCTATAAAAGGATATCATATTAGGGGAATAGACTTAGACACACATTTCCAACTTTTTTCCATATAATAATCAATGTGATTTTAGGGGAGTAACCCATAATCAATGTAATTTTAGGGGAGTAACCAATCATATTGAAATCTACCGTCATCATACCCATAACCCAAGTTAATTCATGAGGTTGTGAGGCCATCATCCATTATCTCTTTGGTGTTGTTTAGCCAATGATTTGTACTTTCTAGATTTCTATTCAATTTGGTAAACAAGATACCATTCAAATTATAAAAGGTTTTGAATTTTTTCCCTCTACTTTTGAGCTTGTAGAATTTAGGGTTTAAAAATAATTTTATTAGTGTGAAAAATATAAAAAGATTTGAATTTTTTTCCTCTACTTTTGAGCTTGTGGAATTTAGGGTTTAAAAATAATTCTACTCGTGTGAAAGTTTATGACCTCGAAATGTTTTGGCCCTTAAGTTACCTCTCGAAAGAAATGCATCAAAGTGGTTTTGTTAATCACCTTAGGATTTCCTTCTAACATGAATATACTTTTTTTTTTTAATGAGATACCTAGATTTTGTTAGGTTATCTAATAGAATAGAAGAGATCTCGTGACCCTAAAGCAAAACATTATGCCAAGCCCATTTTTTTTATTCTATGAAAGAGAGTGTGATTTTTTATTCTATGAAAGAGAGTGTGATTTTTTATTCTATGAAAGAGAGTGTGAATAGGTGTGCAATAATCATTTAGAATTTTCTAATTTAGCCATAACTATGGTGTGAAATTCTAATTATGGTGAGATTGATTTTTATAAGTCCAATTTTGATTTTATGAGAGAGAATGGGAGTTTTTTATTCTATGAAAGAGAGTGTGAATAGGTGTGCAATAATCATGTAAAATTTTCTAATCTAGCCATAACTATGGTGTAGAATTCTAATTATGGTGGGATTGATTCTTATAAGTCCAATTTTGATTTTATGAGAGTGAATGGGAATTATGATAATGAAGTTGATATATCTCATAATAAAAGCTATCTTTTTTTGCTAGTATGTCATGATGGGTGAGCATTTGTTCAATGGAATTAATTCAAGACTTGTAATGAGTCCCATGACATGGGTGAGACTAAGTATTTTTTTTTTTTTTTGGCTAAAATGTCATGATGGGTGAGTATTTATTCAATAAAATTAATTTAGTGTTTTGGCTAAGATGTCATGATGGATGAGTATTTATTTAATGGCATTAATTTAGGATTTGTAATGAACTCCATCTACCTTAAATGATATAAAACATGGGTGAGACTAACCATCATGATCTATAGTTATTTAGCTTTGGCCAACCCAATCACCAACATAGAACCTATATTATTTAATTGATAGTTTTCTTTTTTTATATTTAGTAATCTACCAGGAGTCAATTGTCACTCTAAAACCAAGTTTGGTACTATTCCTTTATTCCTTTAAAACTTTGTTGCTTTCTATGTTACTACCACAACTACATTTGGGGATCTAAAAGCGATAATTTTTTTATTTTTATGCCTAAGAAATGTTTGAAGGTAAATGTCAGTTTCTCCATCAAATTTAGATGATCTCATTGGTAGTTTGGCTAACAAAAACATTGCTTTAACAACGTTAGGAGGAATGCATGTTGTAACATCTCTACAATGACATTTAAGTTGATTATGGGAATAACATTGTTTGCAATTTAACTTTTGTGCACATTCCATTGTTTTAAAGTGTCCTAATTGCAAGTTAGGCTATAACCTCAATTTTGCAACATTTATGTTAAAAAACAATGAACCCTTTAAACTTTCTATGATTAATTGGATTTTAGGGTAAGTTTGATAGTGATGTTACTCTAATGTGTGACAACAAAAGTACTTGTCTCTTAGCTTATTTAGTGCACAAGAGCATCACCTCATACACTTGATGAAGGAGGTTAAATTATGTGAATATGTACACTCAACATCAATGTCATTGGTAGAGTAGTATGAAGGTACTAAAAGGCATTTATCATATGATGATCACATTTAAAGGGGGAATTGGGATAATTTATGTAATTGAGCAAATTTGGTAAATTTTGGCAATTGTGTTTAAATGGGTTAATTGGACAATTTGGGAAATAGGTTATATGTTTTGCACAATTGGACTAATTGGTATAATTGAGGATGACTAGGAAATTGGGGCTTATTGGGTGGTTGGGCCAATTTCATTGATTAAGAAATATGGGAAATTGGTGTTTATAGAGTGGCTCGATCAACTGGAGAAAATTGAGCTAATAGTGCTATTGGTGCTAATTGGGATTCCTAAGCAAATTGGGCATATTGCGCTAATTGTGGCATTTGGGAAATTCAGGCAAATGGGACTAATTATGAGGTTTTTCCAATGACAGATGGTCTAGGATATTTGACCATGTCCAGTTAAGGATATATATGCCTAAAAATACAATATGAGCCCTATAGTAGGAATCTTTCACCTTCAAGTACCTTAAACCCTAAATGAAGCTTTAGGTCAATGCATGGACCATGGACATGTATTAAATTTTTTTCACTAAAGCTTGACTCAAGATGAAATATGACAATGAATATTGTTGAGTTTATGACTACTACAATGATGACAAATATTAAAAGTTTAGCTGATTATGACACCAACTATTGTTAAGAATTTTCATTGATACATGCAATCTAGCACAATATTACCTCCATCATGTTAGACACATGGGTTTCCTTAATACTTTGTACCAATTGAGAGGGGATCACGTCATTTTCATATTCTCACTGATATAATAAAATATTATTTAGGAGTACCATGGAGTTTGGGGCACAAGTTAGGGGTATGTAGCATGTTAGACGTCATGGGATCCCATAGTTTGTTAGTGTGCTTATCCATTTGGAGATAAAATTTTCCAAATTTTAAACAATGGTTATTCCTTGCACAATTTATTTTGAAATTGTACTTTCGACATGAGATTTCGACCCTAGTCCATGCACATGGGTTTACTGGGTTAAAATCCTTTTAAGTGTGAATCCCGCCCTTTATTGGTAGATCCTCCAAACTTTTGCATCATTAGCTGTCAAATTCATTTTATGGGGTTTGTAATTTTTAATTAGTTTTCTATTTTAAAATGTATAAAGAGAAAAAATTAACCCTAATATTAGAACAAATTAAATCATAGTTACTAACTTGATGAGAACTCTGACCTTAAAATGAGAACTCTATCCTTCAAAACCTATATTTTTGCATCGAAAACACCAAATTAAACCCCAAATCGAAAAGTGGTGCTATCTATAGCACATTTTTTTCTCAAGGTTTAAACTACAACCTTTTTTAACCACGGCCTTAAGAACCCATATTGTTGCTAACAAAAACCTTAAAATCAACCCCTGAATTGAAAATTGATACTAACATGAGCACATTTGTTTTTTTCAATATATAAATTTTATTTTTCAAAGTGAAAATTGCAACTTGTTTGTAACAATGGCCTTAACAATTGGTATTGATCCAACCAAAACACCCCTTTTTTGGTGGGGGAGTTAAAAATTGTAATGGTCTAAAAATCATGTACTATTGTCAACGAAACCATAAAATTAAACTTAAAATGTCAACTCATTTAGGGAACAACATTAAAAAATCAACATTATGTGGGAACAACATGCTTTACGTGTCCATCACACTTTTTTTTCTTCTAGAGATAGTCAGCTAACAGTAAACAATCAACTAGGAGGTCGGCTAAGTGGTTCACTAGGTGGTCAACTGAGGAGTCAACTAGGAGACTAAGTGGATGATCGACTAAGCATTCAATTAGAATAGAACAATCATCTAGTGCGTGGAATAAGGCATAAATTAAGGATTTCATTATGAACCCTCACCAATCTATGTGGACCTCATCTTCCCCATTTTAAGGGAGTTGGTGACATGTTGGTGCTATATAAGATGGCCTTATGGCTTGAACTAAAGAAGCAATGTGAACTTGGAAATATTTTTGTTTCTTACACTTCTTTGTATGTTGAGCTATTCTTGGTTGCGCTAAAGTGTTGTAATGGTGTCTTTAGAAACCACCTCTCTCTTGGAATACTAGCTCTCTAATATACCTAATCCTTCCATTCTCCAACATATCAAAGCTAGTAGTTTGAGATCTACCCTATTGTCTACAAGTCTCGTGGAGGGTGTCGACACTCATGAGTTATATCTATATGGTAGATTGATTCAAGGTTTCAAATTCTAGACTAAATTTGGGATTAGATAAGTAAATTGATATTATGAATTCCATGCCAAATCTTTTGATTCTGAATGGCCATAATTATAATGGAATTTGGGAACAAGATATGAAACATTATTGAAGAGTAAAACATTGTGGCAGTTTACAAAGACTATAGTTCTAGATTTGAAGGATGACCGAAAAAAGTTTGTCATCAATGGGAAGAAGGATGAGGTTGTAGGAGTCGTATAAGCTTACAGATAAAGGGAGATTTACTTTCATACAAGAGAGATTGACTACCCGAATGTTGTCTAGAAAAGATGAAGACTATGTTTAGTAAAACCGATGAAAGTTGGGTTATATAGACCGAGAAAGTGTTTATCTCTTTGGATCCTCTCTTTTGAAAGAATTGGAGACTATATAGCCTATGTGAAGGAAATAAATTTAAAATGGGGTGAATGTGAAAAGGATGTTTATATCATTAGTAACCAACTTTTGTAATGCATTTTGTCTGGTGCATCGAAGTGCCAAATCAAAGTGCATCGAAAGGAACTCCGCGGTCATTAGCCCAACGCTTATCGAAGTGAGGAGGCGATATATGCTCTAAAGAATCAATATAGCTGCTTGCATATGCCCCCCCCCACACACAATGAAGCGACTACTTTTGTACATAATTAGTCTATTTTTTATGCCTTATCCCACCCAACCCTTTCTACCTTGTTCCTAACCCCTTCCACTCAAGCAATAGCGAGTCAATGATGCCTCGAAACGTTCCAACAACTCCATTTATTCGATGGTTTGTGATTGATCTCACGTTTTTAGTTCTTCTAAGACCATACATGCCCATACCTCTCGGAGTGAATAGATAATCAACTCTAGTTGCACCCATCATATGGCCAAGAATGTTTTTTTTTTCTTCACTAAAAGAAGCTATAGAAAACCAAAATCTTTGTAGTATATGATTATGTACTTACCACTTTGTGGTTTCAAAAAGATTCAATGTTAGAATAATGATCTATAAACTATCGTGGATATTCCATTGGAACATTTCATCACAACAAATCTTACAATACTTTGAAATCTTTTATTATGTTGTTTATTACCTTAGATCTCAGATTTATTATTACTATCTTAGTGCTTGCATTTATTTGTTTAATTTTCAATGGAATACACATCCCAAGAAACCCTCTAGGTACTTCCTTGCATTTATGAAAATAACTAAAATACAAAAAAGAAAGAAAAAATAATGTAGTCACCATCCACACAAATGAACACAAGATGTATCATGGGAAACTTGATACAAGAGAAAACCTAACTATAAGGTGAGTCCTATGCTCTGCTCTCTTTTCTTCAGTTATGAAAATGAAAATACAAAGAAAGGGGCTCTCACTATAGAAATACAAAGAAATTCTCTCCTTTGTTATGCTCTCAAATCTCACTCCTAGATTCTCTACTCAACTATGGAACACGTACAATGTTAAAATAATGGAACCTCCTTCTCTTCCTTGTGGCCGAGTATTTAACATAGTTGAATAACTATCTAGGGTTAGGGTTTTTTCATCCTGAACCCTCAATTAGTGTTAATGTTTTTGTACCTTCTAGAATATTCTTCGAAGTCCATATGTATCTATCTTGACACACGAGTAATGGCGGTTGATGTGGCATCCACTTAGTACCATGGTGGTCAACAAGGTAGGTAAACTTACAAAAGGCATAATTTCCGCACACAAACTTTGATTGAGTTAATTTTCACACCTTTGGAAATCTCTCGGCGTGTAGAAAAACATTGAGGGGATGCAAGCTACGCTCACAAAGTTTTGACCCCAAAAAGTGCCATTTGATGCCTCAAAATGACTCTAGAAGGTTTTGAATTCGAGATCTCCAAACTAGGACATGCAACTAAAATGGGCCATGCAAGCCAATTCCTCCAATTTTTCAACCCAAAAAGTACCAATATAGATGACAAATTATATAATTATCCATTTTAGATAAAATGGTGTGATCACTAATGTGTATCATGTACCTAGCCTGCTGCCTAAGTGAAAACTTGTTGTCGATACCCTGACTAACCTAGATGAACAAGAAAGTAGAGTTTTGTCCATATTTGTTTTGTTGTGAAGGACATTCACAACAAATTTTTGGTTGTCACTGAAGGTTTCTTGGACCCAAAGAATTGATTGTATATTTATGTGACTTTCCCAAGAAATACCCAGTACTGACTAGACTCATATCTCACACCGATGACTAAAGTACATTGTGGCATGAACAACTTATACATCTAAATTTCCAAAGCTTGAAATTGATGGTGAAACAAAATACAATTACTAGTCTACCTACAATTGTCCCCCCTGATGAAGTATGTGAAGGATGTATGCTTGGAAAGTATTATCAGGTTGCCTTTGGAATAGGGAAATCCTAGAGAGCAAAGACTCAATTGGAACTTGTCCATAATGACCTATGTTCCATGAACAAGCCTTCACTAGATGGTGCAATGTATGTGTTTACCTTCATTGATTATTTTTCCAAGTATACTTGGGTATATTTCTTGAAGAATCAAATTCATTTCTTCGAAAAGTTCAAATTAGAGAATTTTCTGGAAAGAAATGTGGTTGACCCATGAGATGTTTAAGATCTAACAATGAAGGAGCATATGTGGGAAAGGATTTTGAGAACTACTTTTCATAGAAAAATATATCTTGGAAGAGATGTATACTTTATGAACCTTGGCACAACGACGTTGTTGAAAGGAAGAACCAGAATTTGGTCAAAATGTTAGTGTTTTCTTTCTTTAGGAGAAATGTCTATCGACCAAGTTTTGGGAAAAATATATTTTCTTCTCAAACTATTTGTTAAATCTAATTCTAACTAAAGTTGTATGGGATGTGACTCCAGTCAAAAAATGGAGTGGAAGGAGACCCTTATTCGAACTTCTTGAAACCTTTGGTGGCATAGCTTGGGATCATATTATGGATGATAGAAGGAAGAAAATAGATGAAAAGAGTCATACTTGTATAATGATTGACTACTCTAAAGAGTTGAATTCCTACATATTGTTTGATCCTATCAAACGAGATATTATCTATAGAAGAGATGTCATGTTTGATGAGAAGACATGTAACACACACAACCACCCCTATACACTATTGAGAGAGTGGGGTACTTCAAATTTCCTTCTCCCTAATTTAATCATATGCTCTGATACCTATCTGTCTTATGCCCAACCTTCTAGCTAGGTTGAGATTCCCATTACATAGCTATGATACCATAACTTTCTCACTATTTGATAATGAACTTATTAATTTAATTAATGCATGAAACATACAATGCAGGCTCATACACACAAACATAACAACATTCTATTCACATTAGTAATAAAATTAATCCAAATTTTACATGTGTAAACCATAAACACTTATCTTCTGGAAATAATTCACCAACTGGCTGCAAATGAAGGATGTTCCACCCAACCATAGACTCACCATTACTTGTCATATTTGTAAAATAGGGCCACCTTTGAGATGAGGCTATGAGTCCTCAAGGACAAATTATTCCTATGGTTGGCACTAATCCTCCCACTCAGACCAATTCCCATAATTTATAGTACATTTACTCTTACAACAATCCTGACCCACTAGCTCACTTTTCCCTTCAACTTGCACAACCCAAGGAATGAAATCCCCTTCTATACCATGCAGTCCCTTGGGATATTCCACTTCCTTACAAGGCTCTAGTACACACTAGCCAAGAAATATCACTAATGCGTTATTCAAGGATTCTCAACTGCAATTACTTTGACTCATTCACATCTATTTCCCCGACAGATGGCCACAATTTCTTTCCTAGATTCAGAGAAGCAATTCCCATATTTTATCACTACCATATTATCCATAATTTCATGGCATTAATATCCCATGATTCATAATACATTCATATAAGTTTTACTTAGGCTCTTAGAGATAACTTCCCCAAGTAAGAATGATACAATAATATGCTTGTATAACCAAAATGCATGGGTTATATTTGCATGACATTGACTAACCACATGGCTTCCTAAGAAACCCATGTATCTCACTTCTCCACTAATCCTAAGGCTCTAACGTCTTAGGATAACATAAGTGTTGGATCAATTTCACTTGCATGCATCCTTCCTAATGTTGGGGGGTTTCATACCTAGGGTTCATCCAGAAGTTGACCAACAAAAACCCCAAGGCTTGGCATATCAATCCTTGGTCAAACACTGAAGAAGGTCTCACCCGAGATGCCATGAGGATCACAGAGACCATCTAGTCTTGTTTCGGTGATGATGAAGAACTAATTGGACAAAATTCCATCTGGGCGGGAATTCAAACAATCCATTGAACACTACTTGACAATTAACACTAAGAAACCACAATACACACATTCCATTGAGACATAATTAACACACCATGAGACCAAAATTACTATAGATTTATTATCTTCATTCCATCACCACAAACATACATTAAGCAATTCATATATTGAGTCACAAATACAAAGTCCTTTTCTCTTATGCAATTCCTCATTGTCACATTACATTGTGCTATGCACTTTGTCTAGAATCTGTAAGTGTGACAGAATCAGACTTACAACCAGAAAAATTACAAAATATATGCTCAAAGTGAGCTCAATAGAACCCATACAACAATAACCCACTAACCAACTCACTAACTAACTAACTAGATACTTTGTTTATGTTGTCATTGATTCCTTTTATATCCTTCTCTAATCTAGCGCTCAATCACTTTCAATTCTACTCCACTCACTCAACTAATAGCCAATCCATCATGCTTTTTCCATTCACATGCATTCCACGTCACCTCTTTGGAATCATGGCAATCTCAACTAGCTTTCTAGCTCATCTTCTTGTTGCTCCACGATCCCTTGTGTTGTTTGTAGTAATCATTCATAAATATTTCTCGAAGATTATTTTCTCAATTTTGGTGTGCATGAGTTGTCTTCTTGATTTATGGCGTGCATAACAAAACTTGGACCGGTGTGCATAACAAAACTTGATCTAGCGCACATGCCTCTTGTTACCCCTTGTGCAACTACTTGAGTGCGCATAGAATTGGAATGAACGCACACAACTTTGTTTGTGTCTGCACGATATATTTACCCAAAACTTTGGGTGCCAACAAGCCCCCACCACTATTACTTGGTTCATCCTTGAGCCAACTTCCTCGGGGAATGACCAATGCTATAGACGAAACTGTGTCCTTGAGTTCCTGCACAAAATCCTTAAATTGACAATCAGGTTCACTAAGGGTTTGTTGGATTTCCTAGGTGCGTTGAAAAACCACATTGACATCGAATATTGTGACTTGAGGGGATGTCAGTTCCATTGCGTTCATCTTCTCAATCAAGGTGCTGAAAACCACCTGTGCATCCGTCAGCTGGGTATAAAAGATCAATGTCTTATCAATCACATAAGTGATGAGCTCTGATATATTTTTCCGTGTAGACTAGGCTGTAGTGATCTCTTTCATGTTTTTTGCAATGGTTGTCATCGTAGTTGCATGATTTGCAAAAGGTAGTGAGGCCAAGTTACTCTTCTACTGTGCGACCTCAACCTCGATTGCACTAACTTTGTCATCAATTGCAATTAACTCGGGAGGGTTCTGGAGATGAGTCCACAAGTTGAAGTTGCAATCGACCACACCCGAAAATGTCATCACTCTGTGTTGGTGATCTTGGATGGTTTCTTTGGTCGACATAAGTTTGTGTTGCAACTGAACTACCATCAGGCTCATTTGATGGAGGGGCAGATGAAGAACTGTAAGTTGTGCATCCAAATTTTGTAGGTGGGATTTTACTGTTGGGAGTTTAAGATGGGGGGAGATGTCGTGACCTTGTGTTGAAGTAGTCAGTATCTGCGCATAAAGACTGTCCACTACCCCGATAAGATCAATGAACATCGTACTAATTCCCATGTATTGAGCCTGCACGGTTTCATGGGCCACAATTTCTATATCATACTTCTTATGCAATGCCTGGTGATCCTGAACCTTCTTTTGATAATGCTCGCATGTCTAATTATGTGTGACAATGTCTAATTGGTGTTGGAGATGTAACTGTGCATGAACGTGGCCCGATGTTTGGTGTTGCTCAATCAACTCAGAAACTAAGGTGGCCACACAGTCTTTCACTATTGGAGTCAAAACCAACGCCAATGGAATAGTGTCATTGTTGACATCTACTGGAATTGATGTTGATAGGTCAAATATAAGAACCCCTATGGGAGTACTAGGAATTCTCCTTGAGGCCGATGGTCATGGTAGAGTGTCTAATGAGGATGTTGTGCCTTTGAGTTGTCCACATAGATGGTCGACACTACAAATAGCCTCAGTGTGTACTTGTTGTTGCAATAAAAATTGTCTTTTGAGCGCATTTATCAATGTCGCGACACCTAGTGCCATTTGACTAGGACCCTGTTGTACTGGGAGACTAGTATAATGAATGAATGGACCAGTTCGCGGTCGTTTCACATTGGATGGGGCAGACTGTGCAAAATTTTGTGTGGGGCATGGGTCTTGAGGGCACTTGGATGTGGCATCGTCCTTGGATCCTCCTAGGGGGGACTGTTCACTACGCCTACAACCACACGACCTCAGCTTGCTTGTGATCCTAGTTGTTCTTAGTGTGCATTTCTAGAGACCTCATTTATTCATCTAAGACTAGTTGCATATGTGTCGACCATTTATTGATGCCTTGTTGGATGTCCTCTTCTGTGACACAAAATGGAAGTAGCGCCATCACAACCCCTTGGTCATCACTAGGATACATGAACACATTATGAAAAGTACATTCAAACAAAAGGTAGCCTACAAACCTATTCATAATGATGCGTGGGATGCACATTTTTGAAGAAATTTCCTAAATTAGTTGCTAGTACCAACTTTGAAAAGTTTCGTCGTGGGACTTTTGGATGACATGATATTTTCTTTTGTGTAATGGAATTAATTAGGGAGATTCAAATACATGTCCACTCCTAGTAGTTATTTTAAACCCCCGAGGGGGCCTCTAAAGCACCATGGCAAGGAGAAGTAGTATCCAACTATAATGAAAGTCTTTCCCAGAGTCATGGGAATCCAAACATTCGTCAATGAACCCATTCAGGACATACCGGACCCAGGCCATCTAGACACCTGCTAGGCACCAAATCTTAACATTATATATGCCCTCTGGATTTCCATAGTTTAACTATTATTTTAAATATAATTTCACACAACAAATCCTGTGGTAAAATTTAGTGATATTTCAAAAACCAGGACAATTAATGTTGGTGTTTTTTTAATGTTTTTCCCACTGTATTTGTAGACCCAAAGAATCATGGTATATTTAACAACTTTTCAACTTATTGACAACATTCTCCATTGTTTTACTGAAACTTAAGGTGAATATATTATGCATGTTAATGTTAGTTACCCATAAGAATATGGATATTTATTAAGTGTAGAATTATATATCAATTCAAGCCCATATTACTGAGGACAAATTTCATTTCCGGGCAGTGTGTAGTTATATTAAAGGCATCTGGCTCATTGCTATTGCTCATTTTCAGATTAACCTGCTTGGCAGGGACAAAGCTTCCATGCAACAATTGTTTGAATTTAGTTTCAATTTCCACATTCTATGTTAGGTTATTATTTCTAGTTATTTGAATTTAGTTTCTTTTAAGTATTCAATCTTTCTATACTAGGTTACTATTTTTGGTTATTTAAATTTAGTCTCTTTTAAGCATTCAATATTTTTATACTAGGTTATTATTTCTAATTATTTGAATTTAGTTTTTTTTCAAATATTTAGTCTTTCTATAAATACATTTGGTTGCTCTTTACGTAAGTTAAGAAATAATAATATCAACCCAAACATATTTGTTTCTCTTGCTTGATATTTTTTTTGTAAGTAAATATTGTATTACTTCAGAAAGTCAAAGCCATATACATATGGGAAGCCTGTTGTCTGGCTTTTCAAAAAATGGAAACCACTACCAGACCCAAGCTCCTAAAAAGAGTTTCATAACCGTAGTATTGAAAATCTATTAAAACAAACTAAGTACTGAAACTAATGACTGAAAATCTAGTATGCCATAGTTGGAGACTGTGTTGTCTTTACAATTAGCAAAAAGAAGAGATGGAGACTATCAAACACCAGAAGCACTTGAATTTGTTGCATTTTCCATACAACTGTGTGGATCCAGAGAAAAAGTGAAAGGATGGCCACAAGTAGGGCATCTTCTCTTTTCAGGCTCTTTTGAGAGAGTAGCTAAGAACATATCCAAACATCGACGAAGAATTTCCTGACAATGCAATTGGTCACCCATAGAACTGTGTGGAGCCGGCACAAAAGTGAAAGGATGACCACAAGTAGGGAATCTTCTATTTTCGGGCTCTTTTGAGAGAGCAACAAAGAACATATCCAAACACCGATGAATAATTTCCTCACAATGTAGCTAGTCAACCATGTCGCTTCTCATTTCAAATATAAGTTTGAAATGCTTCGTGGAGAAGCTGTGTTGTAGGGGTGAATTCAACCTTGCATCCTCATCTTCGTTATTCCCAATGTCAACCGCATTTGTGACTAGAGCGATTTCTTCCAAGACATGGCAGCTGCTATAATACTCTTAGAGCGGATTCAAAGGAGGAACCACCATTGCATGATGGGTTTGTTGGGGAGAAACCATTGTGGGGGTGGAAATTGGTTGAGACTGAGTTAGAGGGAATTGCTCCTCCACATAGACGAGACCAGTGTCAAAGACATCCCAGTTATGGGCCATATAAGGAGACAAAGTTGTGGAAGGGGATGTGATATCTTGTTGAGCAGGGGATTGAGAGGGAGCCATCAGGGTTGCAAGGCTAGTGCACCTGGCTAGAAAGTCATAGTAGGTCGGGCCTCCCTTTAGTTTTCCTCTCTCTCTCTGGGCATGATGCAAACCATTATGAGGAGGAGGTTACCAGGGATCTATAACCCCCCAAGAACAACCCACGCAGGAATGGAGAAGGGATTACTGAGAAGGGGAATTGTACCCAAGTTTCCACCATCCTATGTTAATACCCATAGGTGTGAATTGAATGAAACCTTCAAGTTGATACCTACACTAAGTTGATACCTACACTAATGCTATTATGGTTTTGCACAATAACTTCCACCTCTGAGAAGAACCTTCAATCGTCACCTCAACAATTAAGAACTGTATTTGGAGAATGTGGCGGGGGAGGGTGGTGACGACTTGGTTCATCCGTACTTATTGCATGCTCTCCAAGTAACACCTCATCCATGGATGCTTTTGCTTAGTATTAATTTTCATTTGATATTTCCATTTTGTATAAAGACAAAGTGTGAAAAAAAAATATTCACTTTCTTCCCCACTCCCACTCCCACTCCCACTCCCACCCACCACCTTCACTTATATATACATGGTTTCGTTACTAATATTCTCAACCCACTATTTAACTTTATTAATTATTATATTAATCATATTCATATTTCATAATATAATTGCTAAATTTTCATTTGACATTTACTTTCTTATTCAAATATTACACACAGTGTATGTAACTAATGATATCTTCATTATAACACCCCTTTTTCCTATAATGTAAACATTATCTATATTTCTCTCGAGAGTTTTAACATTTTTATAATATTTACTCTTTCTTTTTTATTATTGTTTTATAATAATAGTTATGATACCATACATTATTTTTTATTTCATACCATCTATTTATTTAATTAATTTCCTAATTATTCCTTTACTTAATTAATCCTCCTCTTTTACACCGATTTTGCAAATATTCACTTGAAATTTATGCATTAAATGCTTTTATTTTATTTATTTAATTACTTTCAAATTGTCCCTTTACTTAATTAATCCTCCTCTTTTACACCCACATGCAATTTTATTGATTTTGCAAATATTCACTTGAAATTTATGTAGCAAATAATTTTATTTTAAAGATGGAAATTATAAATATTATAGTATAGATTTCAATATTATAATATTATTATAGTATAGATTTTAATATTATAATAACAATTTGAAATTTATGTAGCAAATAATTTTATTTTAAAGATGGAAATTATAAATATTATAGTATAGATTTCAATATTATAATAACAATTTATGTATGTTTTAAAGTATGTTTTATATTTTAATGTTTTTGTTAGGTTTTTTTTTTTAATATCTCGTCAAAAAATTTAAATATTTCTCCATAACTTATAGATAATAAACGGAGTAAATAATCAATACCGATAATATAGTCTAATCTTTGAATACTTCAATATAATTTATATATATAGTAAACAAGGTAAATCATCAATAGTGATTATAGAGTCTAATCTTGAAAGAAGAAATCTCATGTTTAACTCATGGCCATTTAAACTTATTTTAAAAACTAAGTTTGTATATCTTTTAAACCTAATCCTAATAAAATAACTCCATCATAATTTTTAATCTTTTATAGCAATTTTTGTATATTACAAAAAATAGAAATATTTCACATAAAAAAAAATAGTGCATATTTTCACATGTTATTTTTATAACATATTTCTTATATCTATTAGGTACCACATTATTCACTATCCAACTAAGAGAATGAAAATGACAAACTACTAATACGTGGTACATATCACTAACTATCGTTATACATATATAAAAAAACCTTTTTTTTAATAAAACTCACATTTACTCCATACCATTAAAAACTCAAAACCCTTAAACAAAAGGTTTGAACCAAAATCAAGATATGCTTAATTTATAGATGATGTTTGTGCTACTACTACTTTTCGAAACACATTCATAAACAATAGTTTCAATGATCCATTCCATGTAATCTAATATTGAACTAATCTACGATATGTGGTGCGTATTTTATTTTTTATAATGTTTATTTAGCCATTAAATTAACTAAATAATATAAAGAGAATAATTACTTTAAAATCGAAATACACATAATCACAAGTTTCCCATAATTACCTGGGACTTATCGTTCCTCCCTAATTCTCAAATTAACTAATTTCCTTTATGCAACATGAAATAAACTTATATGCTTTCCTATAATACATGATTTAAAGGAATTAAAGTAAAAGGCGTAACTTTTATTGTGTATAGAAAGAAAATAAATACTTTCCCAAAAAAAAAGAAGAAGAAAGGGCATGCGAAAGACATTGTCCCAAACCTCTCACTATAATTTTTAATTGAAGGTTTCTTTTTATTATAAGATAGGGTGAATGGAAATTAGGTTTAAAAAAAAAAAATTACAAAAATATGATTTTTTTTTTTTTTTTTTTTAACTTCTTAACTGTTTAAAAATTTAGACATTTTTTTTAAATATAATTTTTTTTTTTCTTTTCCTTTTAACGGTTTAAAACTTAGACATTTTTTTTTAAAATATAAAGTTTATGGAGACTAGTGAATAACAAGAATATGGTGAAAAAACTTATCATTTCTTCCATTTATTTAATTTGTTCTCTCTTTATTTGCTTGGTTTTATAAGTCTCTTATTATGCCATTGTTATTTTCTTTCTTGTTTTTTCCATTTATTTTTGTTGATTCCCTCTCTATTTGCTTCTTGCTTGTTTGGCTCCACAAATATCTTATTATGTAAGTGTTATTTTCTTGTTTTGTAGTAGGTTTGAAGGATGGAAAAAACATGGGCCAACTCTCTTCATAAATGTTATGAAAAAATCTCTCCATTTAAAAAAAATAAATCCAAAATTTATTAAATAACTTGAGGTGAATATACACTCATTAGAAACCTCTAAATGGTGGAATGGGGTTGTCAATTCCATTTGACACTTTTTCTTCATATCTTTCCTTTGATTTAGCCTAGGGCCATACATGACATGCATTTCTTAACAAACAATTTAGAAGTACAACTCGGTAACATTGTAGTTGAGAATTGTTCTATAGGAATAATCTTGTAGTTGAGAATTGTTCTATAGGGATAATCTTGCATATCTGAAGTTGTTCTTGTAATTTTTATGATTTTATGTTTTTAATGCTAAACATTTACTTGGGTTTTAAAGATGGGGATG
The DNA here is from genome assembly GCA_009831015.1 of Picea engelmannii. Lineage (NCBI taxonomy): Eukaryota > Viridiplantae > Streptophyta > Pinopsida > Pinales > Pinaceae > Picea > Picea engelmannii. The sequence continues at coordinate 430,740 of ML788605.1, forward strand.
TCTTCTCAAGTATTAAAGGAAGATTTGGAGATTTGATGCCTAAATCTATCTTTTGACTAATCAAATCCATGCGAATCCTATTTATTCTTTCTTCAATGAGCGTGACCTAAGTAAGGCCCTTTCAATATTATAAGGAGATTTAAGTTCAAATCCCAACATCCAACAACTTTTTTTTAATGATAATAGTTATCATTTTATATTAACAAAAACATTGTAGCCAAACTAACAACTTTGAGATACAAAAAGGGATAAAGGGTCAAAACCAGAATGTCCAAAATATAGAGTTGGATGATATGCAATTTTGAGAGGTTTCCTTCCTCATTCCAACCTATTCATTTATACAAGTGTATAGTCTAACAAACTACTTAAGAAAATACACACTACGACAAAACCTATTGTAACCGTAGAAGAAAAGAATTAATATCCACACCCACTGTGGGATTCCATTTTATCAAGGTACCTTACCATTTGGGAATTAGTTTCTAGGTGTTGCTAATTCTATTTAATAGCTATGACTTGAATTCTGCTGCATCATATTCTAATTTTGGTCAGTGAGAGAGATGTGAACCCTGATTATTTGTTGATTCCATAGAGGAACCACTCATTGTAGTGTCCTAAATATAATTAGAATGGAATCAAAAGGTTAAGGCATTAAACATGAGACTACCCAAATGGGTAGCAATTCTACTAACCTAGTCTTCACAACAGAGAAATCCAACTACTTCTTGTGATGGATGACCATCTATGCATCTACCTCCTACTAGCATTCATGAATTTCAACCATATGTCAAGTTGTATCCATCACACAACGGTCCTGCATATTGTTGTATCTCTTCATTTGCTGCTTGAAATCACTCTTCCAATGGTCTGAACAAAAGAAGTTATTCAAAAACCATCGATTTGTCTCATCTATCTCCTTAGCAAAATTCTTCACACCATTCCTTACTTCATTCGAATCATACAATACAAAACACTTGTTTCGATAAGGATAGTGGGCCATGCTTTCCCACACCTCAGAGCGAGCTAAAGCCTCACTACTCTTCACAACCTCCACCCTCTAAATACAATAGAGAAGGAAACCATGGCTTAGAGGATTCTAAAGGAACTGGGATGAAGGAGGGGTTTTCCCCTTTACGTCCCTTGGCCTCCTCTCCAAAGGCATAAACCAAAACATAGAACAAGAAAACTCCAAAATAATACATTGTTACCAAGAAAGTTGTCGTAAAAAACCCACGCATGGACTCATAAAATTGATTAGTACCCTTGATTAATACACACATATTCAAGATGAGGAAGGCATTTGGGTGAGCTCCCCATCATTTTTCCATGAATTTAATACCTTCCTTTATGCAATGCAAGTGGAAATGATCGCACAAGGCTCGTCCATTGATACTGTCATATCATGGGGGGTTGCATTTCAACCCCCCTCCCTATTTTATATACTCATAAAATAAGTATAGTTCATTTCTTGGCTTAACAGTCCGCAAGAGTGTTTTTGCCTCGTTTTTGCCTCATAGGCCATGGTAACATTCTAACTAGTCAAAGTCCTAGATCTCAAGGAGTATCTTTTCCACCAAGTGAGATAAATTGGGGCTAGACGGTGGATGATTATGGTCTGAATATTAGTGGGGCTTATAGTCTAAGTTTGTATGTATAAGTCATAAAGTCATATTTTTATGTAAAAGGGAACTTGATAGATATGCAATTTATGGATTCAAGCCTAATCAATGTTGACTTCATCAACAAGACACCTTATAAGAAGAAAATAGGAAGGGATTGATGGTTGGGATGGAAAGGTCCCAAAATCGGCCTCATTGCATGTGTTGGTTGTTCTTAATGGAATCCTTCTTCTCCAACTCTCTCTCTTTCTCATATTTTTGTGGTGTATTCAATTCATATATTTTCATCAATGTTTTTGTGATTCATTTCATGACAGATTTTTATGTTTTCTCTCCTCGTCTCTTAACATTCAAGCCTTCTGGATCTTAACCCTCAATATACAAATCACTGTTGATCCAAATATTAGAGGGGATTATAGTCTAAGTTCGGATGTATAAGTCATAAATGTTGGATTATTGAGAGGGGGGGTGAATCAGTAATAGAGAAATTTAATCCTTTTTAACCATATAATCCAAGTGTTATATCAATGAAGCATTAGCATCCAATAACTGCAGAGTAAATAAGTAATGAAAAAATGAACAAACATACAGATACACAGTACACCAGTGTTTTACGTGGAAACCCAAATTGGGAAAAAACCATAGAATACTTTTTCTTATATGTCTTGAATAATTACATTCATTGGAAGCACCAACTTCCTTTGTTTTCCAGCTACAACTGGAAGGAGGCTCCAACCCCCTAGTTTCTCAGGCTACAAGCTGAGGGAAGCTCCAACTCCCCAATTCTCTGGCTACAACCAGAAGGAGGCTACAACCCCCTATGTTCTCTAGCTACAACCGTGTTGGCAGCCAACCCAAATTTTTTTGATTACTCTCAAAAGCTGCCTACACCCCTTACGGTATCATTGCCGCATTGTGCTAATAGACATGTTTCTCGTTTTTGCAACCATTACAATTCAATTTCGACTCAGTTTTCACAATT
>ML788605.1:446442-478006 GCA_009831015.1 Picea engelmannii
GGAAGATGGAAATGGGAAGAGATACGAGATGGAATCCTTGTCTTCTCCACAATCAAATTATAGATTTCCATTACCCAATGTTTGTCATGCTAATATATTTAAGAGTTTTTATCTAGGCCATGATAGTTCTATGTACTTCTTTTGCATAAAAAGGAAGTTTTGGAGTATTTTTGGATATTTATTTATCTAGTGTTTACTTATTAGATAAAAAATGGGTCCAATAAATATGGTTTCTCTTAGCTAATAGAGGACATATATGAACATTTTTTGTATAGAAATATCAAACGACAATGTTTTTCTATAAAATGGATAGATGATGCAAGACAATGCACTATTTTTTAGCACATATGTGCATACCCTTTTGTAACATATTGAAAGCACTTGAGAAAGGTGATTTCCATTTGTGCAATGAATAGAAATTGTAATTTATTCCATGGAAAAAAATACTATGTTAGATAGTGAGAAGGCTATAGGTATTCTAGTGGTAGCATTCCCAGGTTGAAATGTTTTGTCTATGAATGAAAAATGGATATATAGGGGTGTATTTATTGGGTAGAATAAATCTTTATAGAGGAAAATTACTTTTGTTATTTCAATGGCCATATGATATAAACTATATTTTGGAGAGATAGGTAAAGTCTTCACAACAATCAATGTATATGGTCCCTTCCAGAATAGGGAAGAGTTATGAAAATCTTATTTTCTTTCAAAGAGAGTAAAAGAAATAATCTAATTCAAGATAGGGACATGAATTTCATTCTCAGACAAGGGGAGCTACAAAGAGACAAAGGTATAATGGACCCTCTTGTGAAGTTTCTCCTCAAAAATATATAAGTATGTAAGTTATGTGACATGGAACCTCTATAATTAGTCCCAACTTGAAGGGATAACAAAGTAGTGAGTGATTGTATTACTAAAAGATTGGATAGATATTTTATAGCAAAAAAATTACTAGAGGATATAGAAAGAACCAAGTCTTGGGTAGGAGAAGGGGGGATATTGGATCATGTTCCCATATTTATTCAAGTGGAAAAGATAGATGAAAAAAACCTAGGCCCATTCAAATTTAATTCATATTGGCTCAAATATCTTGAATCCATGGACATAGTAAACAAAGAATGGATAAATTATGATGAACACAGGGAAGACAATCCTATGTTCCAATTCAATGATAACAAGGTGAAATATCTAACCAATGAATGGAATAAAAGGAAATCCAAAGAGTCTTAGAGTCAAATTATGAGGGTTGAAGAGGAAATCTCAAGTGTTTATAGTAGAAATTCCATAGGTGTCATTTTTGAGGAAGAGAGATTGGTGCTAATACAAATTTCTACTAAGAAAGAAGAAATTCCATAGGTGTCATTTTTGAGGAAGAGAGATTGGTGCTAATACAAATTTCTACTAAGAAATAATTGTTGGAGTGGGAAGAATCCAAGTGAATACAAACGCACAAAGAAATTTGGTTAGCATAGGGAAACAAAAACACTAAATTTTTCTACAACTATTCCAAGGCAATAAAGATCACTAACAACATTTGGGATATTCAAAATGAAAATGGAGATAAAGTACTTTCAAAATTCAAAGACAACAATAGTGAGGGTAATTCACTTCCAAAAGTTGTTTAAGAAAATGGTGATGGTTAACATAGTAAAAATAATAAGATTTCATCTTACATTCCAAGGTTCATTGATACATATAAAAATAGTGACCAAGAAAAAAATTAATGAGTAGTGTATTCTTTCGAAAAGGATAAGAGACCAAGTCCTGACAAGTGGTTAGTTGAGTTTTATATTCGGTTCTGAGTTGTTGGAAGATGATTTCTTAGTTGTTGTAAAAAAACCAAGGAATTTGGGGAATATTTTGGAAGATTTAAACTCTAATTGTTTTGGCAATGACACCCAAAAACGATACACCCAACACCTTTGAATATTTTAGACCTATTTCTTTGTGCAATGCAATTTACAAAATCATTTCCAAAGTCATAGCAAGGAGACTCAATATTGTTCCGACTACTATCTCTAATGAAGAGTTTGGATTATTAGATAGTCACTAGATTCATGAAGATATTGGGATAGCCAAATACGATCTTAAATCCATCAAGGTAAGGAAAGCACCATCACTTATCAAAATGTTGGATATCTCAAAATTATATAACAAGGCGAGTTGGGATTTAATTATATTGATTCTACTACATGTTGGTTGTAAGACGGAATTTGTGAACTATATAGAAGGATGTTTCTCATATGTTTATTTATCCCTCCTAGTAAATGGTTCATCCATAGAAATTTTCAATCCCTCTAGGGGATTAAGGTAGGGTTTCCCCTTATCTCCCCTTCTTTTCTTAATGATAGAATAATGATTTAGCGGGTTTCTGATCCATGAAAGATTCCATGGAGAACTAAAGGGAATAAATATTAGAAAGAAACTCATACTAACCCACTTGTTTGTTGACAATGTACTATTGTTTATCAATGGATATATTAGAGATGAACAAATTATTCATGGGATTTTAAAGGCATGTGGGAAAGAACATGGATGGAAATTAACATTCATAAATCCTCCATCTCATTTCATAAAACAATCCTCGACTAAGAAAGAGACATACATGTAATTATTCCCCTTCATGTCAATGAATTCAACAAAGGTTTTAAATTTTTAGGGTTTTATAACAAAGCCATTACATATGGATAGAAATATTGGATTTGGATCTATCACAATATTAATAAGGATAATCTCTTCTTGTTGCATGATATGGTTTTCAATGTGATGGATATTGACAATGGTAAAAAAAGCTTTAGAAACCATACCAAATTATTTAAATTCCCTTATGATACATTCCCAAAGGCATCCTAAGCAAAATTTTAAAGAAGTTATTTAGATTTCTTTAGATTGGTGAAAGAAGAAGAAAAAGTGTACCTCTTGTTAGATGGGGTAGATTGGCCAAGCCCAAAAATATGGGGGAATGGGGGCTAAAGAATACATATTATGTTTTCAAATATCACATAATGAAGATTCTTTGGAGGCTTATCTCTAGTGAAATTCTATGGAAAGGGGTAATGGTACACAAATATATGGAACCACTCACTTTAGAGGAATGGATTATAACTCCAATAAAAAAAATTGGTAGTGATTCTATCGTATGGAAATCATTAGTCGTATAATTTCCTCTCATTGGAAATTGTTTGGCATGATTTATTCGAAATGGAGGGAGAGTTTGTGTTGGAGTAGATCCTTGGATAGGCAGTGGAGGCATGCATAGATTGAAAACAATGTTACTAAACACCCTTGAGTAGAAAAATATACACTACCTGGTAGATGCTCATGACCCCATCAATGTAACTTTATGGAAATAAGGATGGAAATAGGAAATTGATATATGTCTAGAAGTTGATCAAGCTGGAAAATGGAAAGAATTCACTTAGAAGTTGGCCTCCTATTTTATCAAAATTTGAAATGAAGATGATAGGTTGGTTTGGTCAAAAAAATGCTATGGTAGGTAGATTCACTACGTACCTTTCATAAATAACAATTTTTCTAGAAGGGAAAGGGGAAGAGGTGAAATGGTGGTGGTACAAGATTTGGAAGGTTGAAGCCCTCTCAAGACTAGATTGTTCATCTTCATATTTATTTCAAACAAGGCATTAACTTGAGAGGTTTTGTTAAGAAGAGGATGGAAAGGACCAAGACTTTGTGCTATGTGAAAACATTATGGTAAGACTACCTACCATTTATTGATAGGTTGCAATTTTATGAAGGAAATATGGTTGGCATGAAAGGTGATTTAAATGGGAATGCACTTTGGGAAGGTGACTCAATGGAGGAGGCATTTCAAAAGGGAATTGATGATAAGACTATATTTGAACATCTAGGTCTCCCATTGACAATATGTTGGATGGTATGGTTGGCAAGGAATGATGAAAATTTCCATGAGAAATTCCTCTCCCCCTGATAGGTTTTATTTAAAATTCAGTGTGCTTATGAAGGGCTTAAGAACATAGTGAATTATAAGGTAGCTACGTAAATCAACCCGCTAAAGATAAACATAAGAAAACCTTGGGGTTAATTTTTGATGGAGAATTAAGGGGGAACCTTGGATTGAGTGGTGTGGGTGGCCTTATTTTCTTATCTATTAGTCATAGTATATAATCCTTAGGTGGTATAGGAAGTGGTAACACCAACATGGATGAACTCAAGGCAATTTAATCTCGATAGGTATAACAATGGATAAAGGTATCACAAAGTTGCAAATTTATGGAGACTTTCATTTGGTGATTGGATAGTTGAATGAAGATATGCAAAGCCATAGTATTAGTGTATCCCATATTATTACCCAAATTAGAGAATAGGTAAGTGGATTTTCCTTCTTCGTGTGCAATCATATCTTCTATGAGTTAAATGAATAAGAATATGAGTTGTCTAAGAAAGTAGTTGATGGTAAAAAAGGTGTTCTTGATCTAATTGATATTAAAGATGAAGTCACCTCATAGAAAAATATTTTCTTAGAAAAATTGATGGAGGATATGATGTGTCAAATGAGAGTTCTTGTTAGTTTAAGAGCTATTTGGACTATGGTTTTTTGACTTGTTAAGGAAGATTATGTAGTTGATTTTTTTCATTTGTCGTTGGATTTTTTTCTTTTATGGTGATTTTGGTTTATGATGTATATGATGTTTTGATGATGGTTTTCTAAATCTCAAAGTTATGCACTATTTCAAATCTAAACTTTTTGGTGAAGAAGTATAAGCAATGCCTAAGTAATTTTTATCCTCAAACACTTCGAAAATTTAATATCACCATTTCTTCTTGAAATAAAGATACTACTACTTTTACTTATATTAGACACCAAATATGCAAAGGTTAGCCTTACATTATGTAATTTTTTGTTAACCGATTATTTTTCCATTTTTTTCTATCTAGTATAGCTCATAGTTTTGGGTTCGCCCTTGTTTGGTTCATGATTTGGGTTTGACCTAAACCAATTCAATCCTAAATTTGACAACATTTATTGAAAAACAAGAATAACAAGTTACAAGAATAGAAAGTTTATTTGTTTTGTATTGGCCCGTATATCATTTCAATGACTTGCCTATCATCTAGCTTCCCTAGATGGAGAAGATTACACAACATTTAGTCCATGCATCCCATCTCAAGTTTTTTTATTTTTTATTTTTTTAAGCATGCCTTGTAGAAAACCTTTACTCACACAAATGCTCATATTAGGCCACCCTTAGGTAGTTTTCACTCAAACGATGATCATTATTTTCCTATAAAATTTAGATGTGGATCTATCATCATTCTTAATCCTATCATTCAACAAGAACAAAAAAAGTCTGGAGCAAAAAAACCCGTTTTGGCCATAACATGAGTGTTTCAACTCTAAATCATACAACATTTTAGGGGTGTGTCCATAGTGACGAGAGCTACAAAAGTGTTGGTGAGGGCCATGGTCCAATTCTTCTTTTAAAATTTCCAAAAAATGCAAATTAGTAACTTTTGAAGATTAGGGTCATGCCTAGTATTCAAGATACAAAAAAAGGTGAAAATTTTATAGGGAGCTCAAAAAGTAGGCATGGAGATACCCATTTGACATCCTAGTAAAATTTAAAAGGGGTTGGTGTGGGGATTCTGAAATAGTGAAAAATACACTATTTCCGGGGGCGCTTCAACTTTCAAGGATTTTTTAAATCTTCAAATAGGAAAAGGGACCCCAAATCACAAATATGGAAAAAAATATTTATTCAACTTTTTTCCTACACATCAATCCAGACAACTTTGTCTTGAGGTAGTTTTTCTCCATATGAGAGATAGCTAATTTTGGATAAAAATTCTAAGTCCAGAGAAAGTACAAAAGTACAAAGTCATCAATTCCAGATTTATATAGAATTTACTGGAGCATCAGATTCCAAATATGAAGGTTGTTGTGTGCTCAAAATAATAAATGATATATGTAATCGATACAAAAGTTTTCCTGGTTTCTGATGGATTTTCTTCTTCATGTGTTAGAAAATGGTCTCTCAAAAAAATGGTAGTAGTGAAAAAAAAGTACAAATGAGTAGAAATGGAAAACTTTAGAAGGCTATAACTTTTAGCTGAGAAATAAAATGAGGCATGAGTATAGTTATTGGAAAGATAATTCAGAGGAGATTGTATCTAAATAATCATAATTGGATTCCAATGCATCCATATGTCTCATAAATTCAACGAAATAATGACATGTAATCTAATTGATGAAATGTTTTACAATATGCATGATTCTAACAATAATTATTACATGCACATTTCTTGTAGAATTAGAGGTATAGGAAAATTGTTTTGGTTCCTATATAAGGATTGGAGACATTTAGGATTCCCAAGAGTATTACATCCACGGGGAGGAGGTCATAGGTCTACATGCCAACATGTGAAATGAAAATACTGAGTTCAATGGATGTAGGGGTAGACCGAAACCTCTAGAGATAGACGAGACTATGAGAATATTACAGAGAGAAGTGTAGAGATATAGGGAAGATAATGAAAGGATGATGATATCTTAGAAAGAGATACTACAGAATCTGAATATGTTGCAGAGACAAATCAATAAATGTTTTGGCACCAAGAAAGCAACAAGTGCAAGGCAAGTAGAAGCATCCAGATATCACAATGGGAGGGATGATAATAGATGATATAGAAAATAAAGAAGTATTAGTAGACATAATCATCATCATCACTCACCAAGACACTCAACCAAAAGAGGGAATGCACATTCAAGGTCGGAGAGCAACTTGTGTCCCCTATCCGAAGACAGAGGAGGAGGTATGAAGAAAATGAGTTGAAAGGAGGGATAGGAAGATTAAGCCTCCTACTTTTGATGGTTAGAATAATAAAGATGAATATTCAGAAGCATGACTATTGGGGATGATGAAATATTTCCATTTGCACAATTATTCATCAAATGTAGAAGCCATAATTTCAACTTACCATATTCAAGGAAAAGCGTCTATGTTTTGGGATTAGCTCAAGAAAGTTAATCATATTGATGAACAAAGAATTGGAAGCAATTGAAGAGATATTTGTAGCAGTAGTGCTTGTTAAATAAATTTTTGTTTTCACATAAACTGGGGAATTTTTCATTAAAATGGTGTGGTCAATACCATTGAGTTACAATATACAAAAGTTTAATGGTCCCGGGGACTGCCAAAACTCAGGACTAGTTCAACAATTAAAAAAATTATGTCTCATTCTTTGAGGAGTATCCAAAAAATTATGCTACTTATAATCTGGTAGGTATACTTTTGGTAAAAAATATCATTAATAGATAATGATAGAAAAAAAATTACAACTGCAAATTGAAAATAAATAAGCTACCAAGTTCTTGCTTGATGTATTGAAATTATTTTTGGACCCATTATGATTCAACTGGTTCATTAAGGTCGGGGATCAAGACCACTGAGGCTTATGAAAGATTCCTTGACACATTTCCATTACTGGCTGGGGTGGAAGGTTTCCTTTGATTTTGCTCACACTGGTTGAGACGATAATGGAGGTCTTCAATTCGGCTTCACTGAGCATAAAATTCATCTTGAATATTCCCATTGAGATGTCTATGTTGAGACAAGGTTTCTAGCTTGAAGGAGACCGTGGAGATGATGGCCCCATACTTAATTTGACCCTCTGACATTTTGCACACTCAAAATTAGGATCCCGTTGAACTTGCCCAACTTTTTTCTTCTTAGCTTCCATGTTTCTTTGAAAGTACTAGACTAAGAAATGCCATATATCTAGAGGGGAATTGCTTCCAGAAATTGAGGAAAGGGAAGTGGTTATGGTTGCAAGGCTAAGAACTTGGACTTTGTTGAGACGAAGGGAAACAAAGGGGTGGAAAATACATCGAACTATGCTAGAAAACTCATCCAGAAGGAGATAAATTCTCAAATCAGAAAGCTTGGGAAGAGTGACATGGAAGAGCCAAACAAGCCTCCTAGCAAAAGAAACACAGACCAAATATGGGAGGCATTGAACTTTAATTAGATTTCTGAGGTGCCACCTTCCATAATCCACCATGATGTCGACGCAGAACCTTTGATGATTCAAAAATGAGGGGAAATGATAGAGGAGTTGAACCAAGGATTTAGATAGTACCTTATCTAGCTGGGAACCCTCATGCCAAGAATTTTTGAAAGGTGGTGAAGAACAAGTTATGGCATCTGCTGATCTCACCATCATCATTTGACCCTTTCCATTTGAATCCTCATTACTGCATCTTTATCGACATCCCTAAGACACACGAGCACACCGGTGTGAGGAGTACCTCCTCCCTTCTTCATGATGGAACAATTGTAATTCCCACAGTCTTCTCTATCTCTCACCTGCATTAAAAGACCCTGCCCTCGTGCCCCAAAACTTGCGCTAGAGAGCATGTGACAATGGCTTGCCATGCGTCACCCCCCATACCTCATGGGCCCCGAGCTTTGGAGAGAGGTTTAACCTCATGGAAAAGGGGCTGATTTATCACTTTCGTTGACCCCCAAGTGACCTGGGGCCTTACCAATGGCCTTATTGGCCAATTTATGTACTTCTACATTATTGGATTTGAGGACATGGAAATAATTGATGCGCATAAGACCTGCGAGGAGGAGAATTCATCCAATGAGATTTCGTAAGCTTGTGTTATGATGAGAGGATCCTAAGTTCAGTGTCCTTATTATTGTCTTTGAGTCACCCACTAGATTCAGAGTTAGTATGTGCTTTTGTTTTTCCAAGTGCATCCCTTGGAGGAGGGCATATGCCTCTGTTTTATTGTTTGTTTCCATCCCCAAATTCCATAAGTAATCTATAACTCTATTTCCTCTGGGCCCGAAAATAAACCTCCCCCCATCTGCCTCCTCTGGGTTTCCTTTGGATGTGCTATTAAAGAAAAGTGTGTGCACAGATTGAGAAGAGAGCCTGTTATAACCCTAATTTTCACCATACATGCTTACCTGGCATCAAGCCATCTCAGATCCCTTCTTTGCCAAAGAATTGCTGAACAACTCTTTAAAAAACCTCTTTTATAAGGGCCCACATGCCCTACTCCATTACTACATGTGTATACACACTAGCTGACCTAAAACAACCCGCATGTACCTACAAAAACACAAAAAAAGGAAAGTTGTCGATGGAACACACAACTTTGGGTGAGTTAACTGAATCTTTTGGCCATGCATGGCCGAGGGTTTGTCCAAATACCTAGATTCTTCTAGCCTATAAAAGAAGGGTTAGGGGTCCTATTTGGAAGAAGAGAATAAGAGTAAAGAAACTCTACCCAATTGCACATTCCCATTGTCCCAACCCTTTAGCCATCCTTGTGCAAAGATATATACAAAGAAAAGGAGTTGGAGAAAAATTGAAGAAGATCCCAGGATTAGGTTCGCAGAGCAGTGGCCGGTCTCGACATTGTAAGTTGATGCATTAAAGTTAATAATAAAGAAATTATTTTCCCGTCCCACTATATGAGTTCTTCATAGTTTAGTGAATATATGTTTGAATCTCTAACCCATTAATCTGTAGAACAAATGCATGTAGAGTTTGTTGCTTGTTTTGTACGCAGGTTAGTCTTGGGAGGATAGCTGCTAACAAGCGATCAAGTGTGAAGAAGGATCGACATCGAACGAGTGTACATAGAACCATCATAGTTGCTTTAGAAGTGTCAGGATTTGATGGTAGAGCTTACCGGAACATGGATGCCCTTGGATAAAGCACATCTATCCATTTGTACATCAAACTATGGGATGTAATATGACTTAGGAAGTTGTTCTCACTACATAGAGTTGTGTCCTCCTCTGTTTGGTTATTCTTCCAAACATATGGAGAGTTTGTGTTGCCTCCTGCTTCGTAAACTTATGATTAATGCCATGCTGCCTAAGTCTCATCATTTGTCATGTTGTTGTCCAAGAGAAGTTTCTACCAAGCCTGAGTTGGCCCCTCTGCAATTTGTCTCTTTCTCTCATACCCGACCATCCTGAATGTCCAATCAAGTCTTTGTTTGAAATCAATGAAGCCTTCAGTTTGATCGTCAATATTCTCTAATCCATGACCGATGAGCCATCGAAGACCTCTGGGTAGTGAAGTTGTACACTCATATTACACTCCTACCCGAGTTTTGAAGATTTTGGAGTTGTTGCTCGAGCTCTGAAGACCTCATCTCCATTCATCAGGCCGTATCAACTTCTAGAAGATGGATACTCTAAATGTATATCTTTTTGATTTCGAGATGTAGCTCCGATGTGTATTGTTCCCGGCTACACTTTATATAGTTATTTGACATGGATCTACAGTGTATTTGATTGGCAGCCATGATTCTATTCTATCCTGAGCATGGGTATGCCCACCTCGGTGAGACATTTGTTATTTTGTAGATGATGCCTCCCAGTTCCTAGTCCGAGGGCTCACTTGTTCGACACATCAGTAAAGATTGGTAATGTATTTCGGCCATCAGATGCTCTTTTGACCTCACACATTAGGGGGCATCTGTTATAACTCTAATTTGCACCATACATGCTTACCTGGCATCAGGCCATATTAGATCCCTTCTTTGCCAAAGCACTGTTGAACAACTCTTTAAAAAACCTCTTTTATAAGGGCCCACACGCCCTACTCCATTACTGCAGGTGTGTACATGCTAGCTGACCTAAAACAACCCGCATGTACCTACAAAAGAACGAAAAAAGGAAAGTTGCTGACATAACACACAACTTTGGGTGAGTTAACTGAATCTTCCGGACATGCATGGATGAGGGTTCATCCAAATACCTAGCTTCTTCTAGCCTATAAAAGAAGGGTTAGGGGTCCTATTTGGAAGAAGAGAATAAGAGTAAAGAAACTCTACCCAATTGCACATTCCCATTGTCCCAACCCTTTAGCCATCCTTGTGCAAAGAGAGATACAAAGAAAAGAAGTTGGAGGACATTTGAAGAGGAGCCCAGGATCAAGTTCGTGGAGCAGTGGCCGATATCGACATTGTAAGTTGATTCATTAAAGTTAATAATAAAGAAAAGCTTTTCTCGTCCCACTATATGAGTTCTTCATAGTTTAGTGAATATATGTTTGAATCTCTAACCCATTAATCTATAGAACAAATGCATGTAGAGTTTGTTGCTTGTTTTGTATGCAGGTCAGTCTTGGGAGGATAACTGCTAACAAGTGATCAAGCATGAAGAAGGATCGACATCGAACGTCCGGAACAAGGTATGTTCGTTTAACCATGTATTTGCTTGAAATAAATGGGGATTAAGTCTGGGACGATGGTAGAAAGTATGATTCTTTCGGTCTTATCTGCATACATAATATAACCCTAAATGCTAGTCCGTAGGGGGATTTCCCACCACAACAAAAAATAATAAGAGTAAGGTTATCACCAACAACCCAAAATACCCTTCCCGACAACCTTTCATTTGCCAGACTTGGAAAGGTTATTGAATGACCCTATCTGTCATGATCTGTGTTGGCCTCCTATGCCGATGAAGTTTCCTTCGGACATCCCAAAGTTCGAAGCCAAGCCTAACAAAGATCCAGGAGATCATGTGACTACCTTCCATCTTTGGTGCTCATCTAACTCATTGAAAGACGACTCCGTACAGTTGAGGTTATTTCAACGTACTCTCATTGGGAGTGCCATGAAATGGTACATTGAGCGTGATCGCTCAAGATACTCTTCCTTTGGTAAACTGGCGATGGATTTCCTAAACCATTTCCAATTACCTATGAGATATGACGCTGGCACCGAATTGCTGGTCAAGTTCTCACAAAAAAAAGAGGACCATATCTCTGATCACATATGAGAATGGAGACACCGAAAGAGTTTAATTAAGGTACCAATCCCACCAGCATTCCTGCTCGAGTGGTTCCTTAAGTCTTTGGTCCCACAGTTGTCCAAAGACGTCACGACGTTGGGAGTATTTTCTGAAGAAGACGCCATCATGAGAGCTCAACAACTTGAACTAATCTATTCTCAGTTTGGTTTATTATACGAGATCTTGCGAGATGTGCCACGCTCAATACTTGATAACACCAAATAGAGAGTTGGAACACATGCCAATGGTATTGTTGGTTCAACACAAACAAATCCCACTGAGAAATTGACGAACCAGTTGCAACAGTTGTCTATACAACACAAAGAAGCCAACAAAACTACTACTTTGGCTGCTCCCCCTACCAAAACATCAGATGTAAACACAGTGCAATCGACTAATCCAAAGGCCACCCAACAGCCTGAAGGAAATAAAAAACAAAGAAAGAAGGGTAAGGGGGATAAAAAATCTACTGATAATGTTGGCAGGGACAACACTAAGAAACAAAAGGCGAGGTATCCATGCAACTTATGTGCGGAAGACCACTCGACCCATTTATGTCCTCGGCTTGTAGAAGCCCAAAAGTTTGTGATGCAGCAACAACCTGTTGTGTTAACCAATCCATTTCAACATGGGAAAAATCTAACCCAAGCCTCTGCAAGCACGGAAGGGGGTAGCCAAGGACCCTCTCCATCTTCGAACAACCCCACATCTGTGAATGTATATATGGTGAAGGGTGATGCTTTTATATCAACTAGAGCACATGACTATAGTAAACCAAGCACTTCTGAGAAGGGAAAAGAAGATGAACTCCCATCTCTTCCTCTACAGATTGAGAAGACATTGGGCGAAACAATGACATGCATCCCCAAAGGCATGTTCAAAAAAGATTCTCACAACCCAAATGCAAGGGTCACCCAGAACTATTATGTGGTGGAAGATTTATCACAAACCCCTTGTGCAATGTCCGCTTTGGAGGTCCTCCAAAGTTTCCCTTCCTAGAGGAAATCCTTGTTAACCTCTTTAGGATCTACCGAGCCTTGTAATTCGAGTACAATCATGCTAGATACAACTGACCTAAAACCTCATCTGCCTTACCACGTAGAATTTCAGATAGTAGTGGTTTATCCCATGAAATGTTTTACTCATAATATCTTCCACACGGTGGTTGATGAGGGATCCTCGACCTGCATTATGTCGTTGGTATGTTGGAAGGCCGTTGGCCAAACCGTTTTGTCTCCGTCACCTACTCTCCTCACTGCTTTCGATGGTCATTCATTCCGACCACATGGTATCAGTCCCTCTTTTCCCATGCAGTTAGGAGGGAAGACCGTGTGTGTTGAGGTAGAGGTAGTCGATGCGCCTCTCGACTATAAACTCTTGTTAGGGAGGAGTTGGACTTATGCCATGCAAGCTATGGTTGCTATAGTTTTTTGAGTCTTGTTGTTTCCACATGAGGGCCGGATTGTGACCATCGATCAATTGTATTTCTCCAGACTTGACCCTTCATTGGGGGCATCCACGGTCCCGATGATTGATAATCCCTAACCAGGCATGGTCAATGTAGGGGTTGGTTTGTGCCCATATTTGATGGGTACCTTCGATTACCCGCCCCCTCAAGGTGATATCAAGTTTATATCCAATCACCATAAGGTTGAGATTTTTCAAGTTTCCTCGTTCTGCACAACTTACTTCGACGATCCGTGGATACTTCCTTCCCCATCGGCCACGATGGATGGGACAGTGCACCCAGGCATGTCCATTCCCTTGTCCGCAGCTGAAGTAGCGTACTCTTTAGTCCAGCAAGCTTCAACCAACCCAGATCCAACTCCTGCACAAGAGTCCGATCCGCTTCTAGAGCCTATTTGGGCTGAAGGTTCTTTCACTGACACCGATTCATTAGACTTAGTCTTTCCCTTTGACGAAGTAATAATTGAAGAAATGACTAGTCCAAAAAAAACTTGGGATGATCTTCATCACAGATCATACTTCATCCTAGAGTTAAGCAGAATCGAAGCAGGGGAATTTGCTTTGATTATGATTGGAGATAGGTCTTGTCCTATCAATCCTTTAGCTACTCGTGCTATTTATGCTGAGGGTAATATGGCAAGTATCGCTAAAACAATACTTATAAATCTCTCTAGAACCCCTGGCGTCGTAGACAATGTTTTCGTCGGAGCATACTACTCCCCCGAGGAGATACCCGACATCGACCCACAAAGTGTCAATCATGAGCTAACTTTGTTGTTTTTCAAGCTCTCTTTGAGATCCAAAAGCAACATCCGATGAGACTGCATTTATGCTTTTCAATCTCATCCAGATTAACTGAGAAAAGTAACCTCTACGGGTCTTCTTTTAAGCCCTTTTCAGACCCTCTAAACATGAAAATATTGTTGAGCGATCTTGTGGCCTTTCATGCTTGTTAAATTGAAATTTGAAGTCACATTTTTCCGGTGGTAGTTTACCCCTTTTTCAGTCCGGACGGTCAACTGTACGAACAAAGGTATACTCTATGGAACTTCAGTTCTCTAGATGAGTACTCTCAGGTACCATTTTAACCCTTTTTCGGGCCCGAGGGACTAAATTTACGAAAAAGGAACCCCCACGGAGTCCATAGTTAAGCTCTTTTCAGACTTCCTAAAATTGAAAAGATCATTGAGTGACCTTATTCTTTCACACTCGTTAAACTGGTCCAAAAGAACATTCCTGACGGAGTCCATAGTTAATCTTTTTTCAGACTCCGAGTGATCTTGTCTTTATCACACTCGTTAAAATGGTTTTGAATAGATGTCTTGTCGGTGCTAGTTTACCCCTTTTTCGAACCAACTAGACTACCTTCGAAAAAGGTACCCCAATGGAGTCTCCTTTTACGTCTTTTCAGACTCTCTAAATATGAAAAAACACCGAGCTTACCTTCTCTGGGCTCATTAAACTTACATTGAAGGACGTTACCATTGTGTGTTTTGTTAACCACATTTGCATACCTGCGTCTTTGGTCTAAATGTTGGCTCCATGTTGCTCCAAACTGAACTATCTAAAGCATGCCTTATACGCAAGCCTTGTATCACTTTGCCTCTGTGTCTTAACACCCTTGGCCCCTAGAGGATTTTTCCCGAGTATCATTATTCTGAACATCAGTATTGTCCTTGTGCCTTGAACTTGTATGTTTGTAACACTCATTCCTCCATTGTAACGTAACATTCCTTTATTCTTTTTTCCAAAATCATTGAAAAAAAAAAATCAAATATACCCCCAAAAGAGGAAGGGAAAAGTATTTTCTTTATTGGCAGCACAATAAGTCTCCCTTGGATAAAGCACATCTTTCCATTTTTTCATCAAACTATGGGATGTAATATGACCTTAGGAAGTTGTTCTCTCTACATAGAGTTGTGTCCTCCTCTGTTTGGTTATTCTTCCAAACATATGGAGAGTTTTCATTGCTTCCTACTTCGTAAACTTATGATTAATGCCATGCTTCCTAAGTCTCATCATTTTTCATGTTGTTGTCCAAGGGAAGTTTCTACCAAGCCTGAATCAGCCCCTCTGCAGTTTGTCTCTTGCCCTCATACCCGACCATCCTGAACATCCAATCAAGTCTTTGTTTGAAATCAATGAAGCCTTCAATCTTATCATCAAGATTCTCTAGTCCATGACCGACGAGCTATCGAATACCTCTGGGTAGTGAAGGCGTACACTCATATTACACTCCTACCCAAGTTTTGAAGATTTTGAAGTTGTTGCTCGAGCTCTGAAGACCTCATCTCCAACCATCAGGCCTTATCAGCTTCTACGAAGATGGATACTCTACATGTATATCTTTTTGATTTCGAGATGTAGCTCCGCTGTGTACTATTTGTGGATACACTTTATATAGTTATATGACATGGATCTACAGTGTATTTTATTGGTAACCATCTGTTTATTCTATCCTGAGCATGGGTATGCCCGCCTCAGTGAGACATTTGTTATTTTGCAGACGACGCCTCCCAGTTCCTGGTTCCTGGGCTCACTTGTTCGACACATCAGTAAAGATTGGTAATGTATTTTGGCCATCAGATGCTCTTCTTACCTCACACATTAGGGGGCATCTGTTATAACCCTAATTTTCACCATACATGCTTACCTGGCATCAGGCTATCTCAGATTCCTTCTTTGCCAAAACACTACTGAACAACTTTTCTAAAAACTCCATTTTTAAAAGTCCACGCTAGCTGACCACTACAACCTATGTGGATCTACAGTGTCCATGCTAGCTGGCCGACTATAGCCTGCGTGGACCTTCAGAAGAACGAAAAAAGGAAAGTTTTCGACAGAACACACATATTTGGGTGAGTTAACTGAACCTTCCAGCCATGCATGACCAAGGGTTCACCCAAATACCTAGCTTCTTCTAGCCTATAAAAGAAGGGTTAGGGGTCCTATTTGGAAGAGGAGAATAAGAGTAAAGAAAATCTACCCAATTGCACATTCCCATTTTCCCAACCCTTTAGTCATCCTTGTGCAGAGAGAGATACAAAGAAAAGAAGTTGGAGGACATTTGAAGAGGAGCCCAAGATCAGGTTCGCAGAGCAGTGGCCAGTCTCGACATTGTAAGTTGATTGATTAAAGTTAATAATAAAGAAATTATTTTCCCATCCCACTATATGAGTTCTTCATAGTTTAGTGAATATATGTTTGAATCTCTAACCCATTAATCTGTAGAACAAATGCATGTAGAGTTTGTTTCTTTTTTTGTACGCATTTTAGTCTTGGGAGGATAGCTTCTAGCAAGCGATCAAGCGTGAAGAAGGATCGACATCGA
Organism: Picea engelmannii; assembly: GCA_009831015.1. Lineage (NCBI taxonomy): Eukaryota > Viridiplantae > Streptophyta > Pinopsida > Pinales > Pinaceae > Picea > Picea engelmannii. The sequence goes on from ML788605.1 coordinate 463,048, forward strand.
ACATTCAGAACAAGGTATGTTCATTTAACCATGTATTTGCTTAAAAGAAATGGGGATTAGGTCTGGGACGATGGTAGAAAGTAGGATTCTTTCAGTCTTATCTGAATGCATAATATAACCCTAAGTGCTAGTCCGTAGGGGGGTTTGTACCATAGAAATTTTTTGTCTGCATAAGGTCTACAAGCGTGTACCCGCACCCTACTTTCTTACAGCCTGCGTGTAAATGCTAGTTGAAGAAGTAACAACAACGTGTAAATGCTAGCTGAAGAAGTAACAATAGCGTGTATGATTCCAGAATTTTTTTGAGGCAGTCATCCTCTTCCCTGTTAGAATCAGTCATTCTCAGGGGTTTTCTAGAACTCTTTCTAGTCTTGGTTGTTTGCAGTCTATAGCTTAGGGTTCATCTCAGATTGGTTTGTTTTACGAATATTTCCTTACATTATTTTTATTTTTTCTGTTAAAGAAAGTGTCTAAGCCTTCAAAAGATTATGGTTCTCAGTATCAGTGGTCTCTTCCTGGTTTGGATTGTCTTTTTTTATTTGTTTCAGAGTTTTAGAGATACACGCGGCCTGTATAAGGCCAGCATGCGTGTACACGCCCTCTGGCTCTACACAACTCACGTGCACACGCTTGCTGTTGAATTGTCAGTAGTGTGCTTGTGAAGGATAGTTTTTGTTAAGGGTGAGGCAGTCATCCTTTCCCTTGAAAAGAGTTATACCTCTCAGGTTTTTGAATCTCTATCCTAGCAGTCAGTAACTTAGGTTTGATCTCAGCCATAACTTTCTTTTTTCATTTAAAAGTTTTCATTAAAATTTTCTTTAGGGTTTTTAGACAAGTGTGAGAGTCCTTTTTTAAGTCGCTAGTGTGTGATTTCTTGAAGTGATTCTTTGCGATCTATGATTAGGCTAGGAGTTTTTCTTGGTTTTTGACTTGTTGATATTTTTCCTTTTTTTCTTTTTGAGCATTCAAATAAAAAAAAAAAATCTTTCATTTCTTTGTTTGGTTGAAAAGTGTTGTTTTGCATTAGTAACCAGGGAAAAGTATTTTCTTTCTTAAGTTATTGATAGTTTACTTAGATCATAATTAGCTCGTAGTCGAGTGAAATCCTGATTTAAGTTTGTTGTTCAAAATATCTTAGAAAATTCTTTAATTTTTTTTTTTTTTGAAAAAATTGTTGAAAATTTGCGTTAAGTGAAGGTTTTTGTTTCCAGTTTTTTGTTCATTTTTACTTTCGTCTTTCAAACATCACTAGTTTCACTTTCATACCCTTTGACATAAGATAAGCCATAAAATTAATGCTAAATCTAAAATTCATTAGACTTTTATGTTTGTAGGGTTAACCAACTAGTTCAAGATTAGGGCCTTGGATTAGGTTGGAGAGGAAATTCTTCAAGGCCATTGAAATCAAACATTGGAGTCTGAGTTAGGGAGTGTCCAAGTCCAGTATTGTGAAAGTTATCCAGGACCCCCCTATAACATAGGGGATAAACACAAGGTCACGTGAGGAAAGGTAGCAGAGATAACCCCTCCAAAGTTGGACCAATCGTAGTGGAGAACACATATAGAGGGCTTGTTTTGGGATTCCGTCGATTGCATTTGCCACGGGGCTTCGTGGGTCTTGAATCCGTTCGAGGTCCTTAGTTGTCTTCCAGACCATTTTCTTTCGATACCCTTGACAGGTTTCGATCTCAATACCCTGCTCATTTTGGTCTACCCGACTTTCGATTGTATCCACTTGGTGACTGTTCACGCGCTAGCAACCTAGTTGCCTATCTTTTTTAGGGACATGCACAGGTGACTGCGGGGGTATACCATGGTACCTAGGACAGACATTGGGCCACGCTTTGTAGAGTATACCTGGAGGGTGCTTCCATGTTCGAGTTTCACTTGCACCGGTAAGTTGCTCTACTGTTGGTTGTTGTAATTGTTCTTCCAATTAGTTTAGTGTTTGTTTGTCTTATCTTGTAGGGACTTTTTAGTGCGTGTTTTTTTTGAACGGTTAGACTACCCTAGTGTGTCTTTGATCTTCTCACACAATGGAGGATCACAAGATCTGCCGGTCATGAAGGCTTCTTGTCCTACCGCCGGTTACACTGGAGCCACCCCCGCCACCACTAAGGCGAAAGCTAGACCAACAAGGGTCTTTTGAAGCAACCGGGTCACAAGAAATTGTGCCCGACCAACATCCAGAGGAATCGACCATTTTAGACCTTGGAGAAAAATATTTTGGTCTGGTTGAAACCTCCACCACTGATCTTTCGACACCCACCATTGTACTGATTCATCCTTACGAGTGCCAGACAGTGTCACACGCAACAATGGAAACAAATGCTATTACTCCTTCTGGGAATTCTTCAATTCCCACTACGGTTGTCACCACAAGAGAGTTTCCACCTCCTAACCCACTGTCACCAGTCCAAGCCACCATGGTCTCGACCGCCTCTACATCACATAGTGGTCTGATCCCATCTCTGGCGACGACCAAAACCCCTTTCACACCAAGTGCGATAGGCCCTCCGTTCTCATACGGGATTCCTAGTTCAGGTACAAGTCCTGTACTTTCCTACTCCACTTCATAGACTTCAGGTCTAGGGGCAGGGAGCTCTAATGCTCCTCTGCAAGGACACATGGGGGACACTCCTACTCCTTTTAATGATTTCCATTATGGGGGAGGTTATATACCTCCTTTGTTCCCTTCACCTGGTGGCACGCATCAACAATCTGTCGGGCCACCTGCACACCATAGTTTACTTGGAGCAGGGAGTCGAGGACCACCTTTGCATAATATGCTGGTAGGTTCGACATCGTTTTCTTTGTTCAGTGCGTTTGGTAACAACGCCTTCTCGTCAGATACTTTCCCAACTGGGGGCAACCCCAGTTTCAGACAACCTATTCCTATGCAGGGTACTATTCTTGCACAGGGGGCACACCTAGGAACTTCTTCCGCTTCAGGGCCTTGGAATTCTTGGCAGGGAACAATTTCCTTGTCAGGAATGCCGATCTAGGGTAATTATTTTCACAATAAATGGAACCTTGGACAAAGAACTATGCCTATCCCCATGGGACCGACATGGGGCAATCCTTCCCAAATTCCTTCAAATGTAATGCATGCCCAACCATCTATGTCCTATTTTGGAAATCAGCCGATGATGTCTCCTCACACACAAAATCCATACGCTGGCCATGGCCATGGTTTTTACTAGAACCCAAGCTAGCAACCAAACTTTTCTTGGCAACCTGGTGCTAGCCAAACTCCAGGTCCCTTTTTCCCAGGTTATCACCAACAACCCAAACTACCCTTCCTGGCAACCTTGCATTTTCCAGACTTGACAAGGTTGTTGAATGACCCTATCTTTCATGATCTGCATTGGCCTCCTATGCCGACGAAGTTTCCTTCAGAAATCCCAAAGTTCGAAGACAAGCCTAACAAATATCCAAGAGATCATGTGACTACCTTCCATCTTTGGTGCTCATCTAACTCGTTGAAAGATGACTCCGTACAGTTGCGATTGTTTCAACGTACTCTCATTGGGAGTGTTGCAAAATGGTACATTGAGCTCGATCGCTCAAGATACTCTTCCTTCGACGAACTGGCGATGGCTTTCCTAAACCATTTCCAGTTACCTGTGATATATGACGCTGGCACCGAATTGATGGCCAATTTCTCACAAACAAAAGTGGACCATATCTCTAATCACATCCAAGAATGGAGATGCCGAAAGAGTTTAATTAAGGTACCAGTCCCACCAACATTCCTTCTTGAGTGGTTCCTTAGGTCTTTGGTCCCACAGTTGTCCAAAGATGTCGCGACGCCGAGAGTATTTTCCGAAGAAGATGCCATCATGCGAGCTCAACAACTTGAGCTAATCTATTCTCAGTCCGGTTTATTATACGAGATCTTGCTAGATGTGCCACACTCAATACTTGATAACACTAGACAGAGAGCTGGACCACATGCCGATGGTATTGTTGGTTCAACACAAACAAATCCCACTGAGAAATTGATGAAGCAGTTGCAACAGTTGTCTATACAACACAACGGCCAACCAAACTACTACTTTGGCCGCTCCCCCTACCAAAACATCGGATGTACACACAGTGCAATCAACTAATCCAAAGGCCACCCAGCAGCCCGAAGGAAAGAAAAAACAATGAAACAAGGGTAAGGGGGATAGAAAACCTACTGATAATGATGGTAGGGACAACATTGAGAAATGAAAGGTGAGGTATCCATGGAACTTATGTGAGGAAGACCACCCGACCCATCTATGTCCTTGGCTTGCAGAAGCCCAAAAGTTTGTGACGCAGCAACAACTTGCTATGTTAACCAATCCATTTCAACATGGGAAAAATCTAACCCAAGCCTCTGCAAGCACGGAAGGGGGCAGCCAAGAAACCTCTCTATCTTCGAACAACCCCGCATCCGCGAATGTATATATGGTGAAGGGTGATGATTTTATATTGACTAGAGCACATGACTATAGTAAACCAAGCACTTCTAAGAAGGGAAAAGAAGCCGAACTCCCATCTCTTCCCCTACAGATTGAGAAGACGTTGGACGAAACAATGACACGCATCCCCAAAGGCACGTTCAAAAAAGATTCTCACAACCCAAATTCAAGGGCCGCCCAGAACTATTCTGTGGTGGAAGATTTATCACAAACCCCTTGTGCGATGTCCGCTTTGGAGGTCCTCCAAAGATGCCCTTCCCAGAGGAAAGCCTTGTTAACCACTTTAGGATCTATCGAGACTTGTAATCTGGGTACAATCATGCTGGATACAACCAACCTAAAACCTCATATGCCTTACCACGTAGTGTTTCAGATAGTAGTGGCTTATCCTACGAAATTTTTTACTCAGAATATCTTCCGCACGGTGGTTGATGAGGGAGCCTCGACATGCATTATGTCATGGGCATGTTGGAAGGCCGTTGGCCAACCTGTTTTGTCTCTGTCACCTACTCTCCTCACTTCTTTTGACGGTCATTCATTCTGACCACATGGTATCATTCCCTCTTTCCCTGTGCAGTTAGGAGGGAAGACCATGTGTGTCAAGGTAGAGGTAGTCGATGCACCTCTCGACTATAACCTCTTGTTAGGAAGGAGTTGGACTTATGCCATGCAAGCTGTGGTTGCTACAGTTTTCTAGGTCTTGTTTTTTCCACACGAGGGTTGGATAGTGACCATCGATCAATTGTCTTTCTCCACACCTGACCCTTCATTGGGGGCATCCACGGTCCTGATGATTGATAATCCTCAACTAGGTGTTGTCAACGTAGGGGTTGGTTTGTGCCCATATTTGATGGGTACCTTTGATTACCCGCCCGCTCACATCGATATCAAGTTTATATCCAATCACCATAAGGTTAATATTTTTCAAGTTTCTTCATTCTGCACGACTTACTTCGATGATCCGTGGATACTTGCTTCCCCATCGGTCACGATGGATAGGACAGTGCACCCGGGCATGTCCATGCCCTTGTCCGTAGCTGAAGTAGCATACTCTTTAGTCTAGCAAGCTTCAACCAACACTGATCCAACTCCTTCACAAGAGTTCGATCCGCTTCTAAAGCCTATTTGGGCTCAGGGTTCTCTCGCTGACACCGATTCATTAGACTTAGTCTTGCCCTTTGATGAAGCTATAATTGAGGCAATGACTAGTCCGTACAAACCCTGGGAAGATCTTCATCACCGATCATACTTTCTCCCATAGTTAAGCAGAATCAAAGCCGAAGAATTCACCTTGACTATGATGGGAGATAGGTCTTGTCCTATTAATCCCTTAGCTACACACGAGGTTTATGCTAAGGGTAATATGGAAACTATCGCTGAAACCTTACCGATCAATATCTCCTGAAACCCTGGAGTCATGGAGAATGTTTTCGTCAGAGCTAACTTCTCCCCCAGAGAGATTCAAATCTACACAGATCTTTTTAAATAATTTTGCGATGTTTTTGCCTGTTCTTACGAGGAAATGCTAGGCATCGATCCAAAAATAGTTGAACATGAAATCACAACTTATCCAGATGCCAAGCCTATTCGGTAGAAGATTCATCCAGTTAACCCCAAGAAAGCAACAACCATTAAGGTTGAGGTTGATAAACTGCTAAAAGAAGGTTTTATCTAACCTATCTAGTTGACCCAATGGGTGTCAAACCTCATGCCGGTCAATAAAAAACAAGGCACAATTCGTGTATGTACAGACTTCTGTGATTTGAACAAGGCATGTCCCAAAGCTAATTTTCCCACACCATTCATATACCAGATAATTAATGAATGTGAAGGTTGCGAGGCCTTCTCTTTCATGGACGGTTTTTCAGGATATAACCAAATACAAATCAAACCCGAAGACCAGCACAAAACAACATTCATCTGTCCATGGGGTACGTTCGCGTATCGTAAGATGCCTTTTGGTCTCAAAAATGCTGGAGCCACCTTTTAGCGAGCCATGTCTTTTGCTTTCCATGACCTCAAGCATATAGTCAAAGCCTATTTAGATGATTTAGCATCTCGATCTTGCAAGAGAACGGATCATCCCACACACCTCTGACTTATCTTTGAGCGTTGTCGCTACTTCCAGATTCTCTTGAATCCAAACAAGTGTAGGTTTTGTGTAACATCAGGACGTTTGTTAGGTTTCATAGTGTCAACAATAGGGATCATGGTCGATCCTCTCAAGGTTGAGGCAATAATTCAGTTGCCCCCTCCATGCACAATCCTTCAACTTCAGAGTCTACAGGGCAAGGCGAATTTTTTAAGATGCTTCATCGCTAACTATGTCGAGATCACCAAGGGATTTATGCACTTACTTAAGAAAGACGTTCCTTTTTATTGGGACAATGTCGTTCAACGCTCTTTCGCCGCATTGAAACATGCACTCACAACTGCCCCTCTGCTTCGGCCACCTAACTATAACAAGGATTTCTTATTATATCTGGCTGCAGCAGAGTCAACCATTGGCATGGTCTTAGTTCAGGAAGATGACTTGTTCTCAGAATATGTCATCTATTACCTGAGCTGAGGCCTTGTAGAACCGGAACTCAATTATTCTCATATTGAAAAACTTGCGTTGGCAGCAGTCCATGCTGTTCAACGGTTCCATCATTATGTTTTGTTTCACCATACCACCTTCATTGTTGTCATGAATCCATTTCAGTACATGTTGACATGACGAGTAATAGGCGGAAATATCAGTATATGGATAGTCATCCTCCAGGAGTTTGACTTAGATTTCATTTCAGCAAAATCCAAAAAGTCACTGGTCTTCGCAGAACTTATTTTCCGAACTTCCGGTTGAGTCAGGTGATCTTGTGCCCGAAGAGTTGCCTATCATAGGAGATATGTTTTAATCACCTCTTCGGATCCCTGGTATGGAGATATACTTATCTATCTTCAAACTTTGAAGTGCCCCACCTCTGCTTCTCGTGATGAGCGTTGACGCATACACCATCAGGCTAATAATTATCTCATACTCGATGATACATTGTATTGGAGAGGTGTAGACTGCATCCTACGACGATGTGTCACTCACGAAGAAGCAATTATCGTTCTTAACGATTTCCCTACCAGAGCCTGTGGTGGTCATTTGTCTGGGTTGGAAACAACCCAAAAGATTCTACGAGAAGGTTACTTCTGGCTGACGCTTATCAAATATTATATCGAATCAGTCAAGAAGTGCCACCCATGCCAAATCTTCTCTCAAAAGATGAGGGCATATCCCTCTCCCATGTTTTCTGTTATCACAGTTGGTCCCTTCACCAAGTGGGGGATGGATTAAACTACATGCAACCCTCCTTCAACAAGGGGGCACCTCTATATCATCGTAGTTGTAGACTACTTCACAAAGTGGGTTGAATATATGCCAACGTTTAAAGATGATGGAGAGACTGCAACTCTCTTTTTATTCAACCAGGTAATAGCAAGGTGCGGTGTCCCAAGGGATATTGTCACTGACCATGGCAGTCAATTTTAGAACTAGATGATGACCGAGTTAACGTCAAAGCTTGGGTTACGGCAGGAACATTCGTCACCCTACTACCCCCAAGAAAATGGTCAGGTGGAAGCTGTGAATGAAACTCTTAAGACCATTCTACAATGAACGATCAACTCAGCCAAGTCAAATTAGCATTTGATGTTATACTCGGCATTATGGGCTTACCAAACATATGTTAAGACTATAAACGGTTTCTCACCTTTCCAACTCGTTTACGGGCTGGAGGCAGTCTTGCCTATCAAATGTTAGATCCCGTCTCTAAATTTGGCAGTACAATTATTGCCAGACACTTCTCCACTTGAAGAACTGTTAGTATACCTTGAGCAACACCGTAATGCAGCCCTGGCCAATGAGGCTCACAAACATAAGGTCAAGTGTCAATATTATAGGTCCGTTCATCCTCGAATTTTCTCTGAAGGCGACCTTGTTCTGGTCTATGACCAAGATAAGGATCCCTTGGGGGCAGGAAAATTCAAACCCATGTGGTTCAGACCTTTCATCATAAAAGAGGTTTTAAAAAAGGGCGCTTATCGTCTAGTTGACTTTGAAAGGAATGCTTTGGCGGAGCCTAGAAATGGGCTCTACCTCAAGAAGTATTACTCATAGGCAGGTCATTGTGGGTAACTTTTTGTAACAAATGTATAGTCTTTGTATTATTACTTTCTAGTTTCTTTTAGTGTTATGGACGTGTCATTGATGTTATATTTCGTCACTGTGGCAGATGTCAAGTGATTCTGAGGTGTTCATTGGGTATGCAGACGGTGCTAGTTGGCACACTTGGAGGCTTACCTCCATAGATTGGGTAATATTTACACCTCAAGGCTAGTTATTATCTTCTGGAGATATATGCTTAGGTGACACCACAAACAATGTCGCCGAGTATAGTGCAGTTATTGAGTTGCTTCGTGACGCTTTGTCATTTGGTATCTCTCATCTCTAGGTCTATCTCGATGCTTAGCTAGTTGTGTCTCAATTAAACAGAGTATACCAGGTTCATGATCCAACTTTACACCGACGATTCCTTAGGGTACGTCTCTTAGAACAAAACTTTGATTATATTACATATTTTCATGTTCCTAGGAGATTAAACCAAGTTACAGATACTCTAGCTTATCTAATTTTAGATTGGCATCTTGCACACATATGAAAGAACATTCACATAAGCATGTAAATACATTTTTTGCACACATGATCCATAAGACACAAAAGACATAAAAACCATATATAATATCATAAAGTAACCAGAGTACATAGATGGATGCAAGCACCTCAAAAATATGACCAATAATGAGTCATAGGGCTTATGCCCTCAAAAAATATATACAAGTAGTGCTCGTGGCACGTAGAAATGTCTAGCTAAGGTCAGGGCCCGTGGGCCCTGTTATACTGATCCACAGTGTTGGCTAAACAATGAAACAACTAGACCCATGTCTGTGGTACCCCCACTACATGAGGCTACATAGATGGTGGCAGGTCCTCAATCTCTGCCATAGGGATCGTGCGAGTGAGCGCAGTAAAGTTCCACTCGACTTGTCTCAATACCCTCTCAGACTCCCCAGCTGGAAGATCTCTTGCTACTGTTGGTCCCCCTGTGGCGGCAGGTGCGTTCGCTAGCCGAGGATGACGCATGTTCCTCGCATAGTCAGTCGATCGCACTGGTACCACATCTACACACAACGAACACATATCCGTCAAAATACTCTGGTATAACAAAAAAATGATATATATAACAAAAACAACATAAAAATTACATATGTTTAACAAAAAAAACTACAAAGGTGGAGACTTACCCATCTCCCCTCGCTCCTCAAAAGGAGGTATTGGTATCTCATGGTTTCTCGAGAAATCAATCCTGGCATAGGGGTAATCCTCTATAATCAGAATATGTCACGATAACCACGCAAAGAAGTCATCGTCAAAGGACTTATTGGTCCTTCCGCCACCCTGTCACGACAGTAATACTTCCCATCTACACATAGCAGGAAGAGAGGCCTGCTATCCTCGTACCGCTACTTGAGGACTAAAACTCAGAACTCTCTCAAAAAAGAATGAACACAGAATGGTCCCGAACCCAAAGTTCCTCTGTGTCCGCAAACGACAATCTGTCAACTACCTCTTCATACACTCAAGCAATGTGGTACTCTAATAAAAAAAATGTGCATTTAAGCACTGGACTGCACAGTTCATTTGTGCGTGGGACGCTTGATGTAGAGCCGTAGAACCAATGATTCGCCCAATAAGAAACACTATCGCATGTAGTGATAAGTCAGTGATCTTTCTTATGGGCACCTGTGAGCTTGAGAGGTCTATATCATCCACACAGTATAGACCTATCAATTCTGCTATGTTATGCGACCCCAACGAAAAAGTCTGGAAGTTGACTGGTTCCCCTCTCCGGGAGAGGCCAGTCAAAAAATAAATGTCCTTGGTCGTGGGCACCAGTGAGTACCCCTCTAACATGAATGCCTTTGCATCTGGATGCCAGTAGTCAACCAAGGCATTCAGTAGCCTAGGTTGTGCCCACATAAAAGGACATAGGAAAAACTTGAGTAACCCACATTGCATCAAAGCAACCACAACATTGGGGTCTTCCCCGACCAACTCACTAACCTCTTCATGCTCTCTTTCTCTCCAGTGGACATACATCCTGCAAAACACCAAGGTTCAGGAGGGTTAACCCTTGTTTTTAAGATTTTTTCATTCAATAAGGAGGTCCACGTGGGCTGTAATGGTGACAGTCGCATGTACACATGTGTAGAGTTTACTCTGTCTGAATGTACATACGACCTGTCTTGAGACAGCCCGCGTGGACCTAGGGCTGATCTTTTAAAGGTCGATGCCCCCCTAAAAAATGAAACCCAATGAAAAAATAAAGACTTAAAATGCAAGTTTAGAGAGTTTGTACTTACTTGGTCCAGATAGAAGTTCGTTTCGTCCACTGTAGCTCCCGGAATCACCACTTCTATCAAAGGGGGTCTTTTGGCTCCAGAGTCAATTTCCAAATCAACAATGGTGATAATGAGCGGCCAACTTCTATTTATAGACTTTTTGGCCTCCCTTATCACTTTCTTTAAACCAAAAACCATTTAGAGTGATTAAGGAATTGCATGGGAGGGATATGATCGGGCATCGAGACATTTTTTTGGAGTTTTGGGTAATTTTCGACGGTCCGTGATTTTTTTTTCCGAGGATCAACTTGAGCGTGTAGGTTAGGTTTCTACCCTGAATTTTGTATCTCGTTGTCTTTTTTCTTTGCCATAAGATCGATCCCATCAGGTTGTGACATAGAACCATCATAGCTTCTTTAGAAGTGTCGCGATTTGGTGGTAGAGCTTACCTGAACATGGATGCCCTAGGTAGATCCTAGTTGCATTATGGTATCCATGCTGTCTCTAATCACTGTAGGCTCAGGAGTCCTTGTAGTTTTTCCTGATTACGAGTTTGAGCCTCATTTGCATGATTCCTTTTTCTCTCTTAACCTCACCCTCAGGACTCCCAAAAGATATAATGTGTATTCTTTTAAGCCCTTTTTAGACCCTCTAAACATGAAAATATTGTCGAGCGATCTTGTGGCCTTTCACGCTCGTTAAACTAAAATTTGAAGTCACGTCTGTCCGGCGGTAGTTTACCCCTTTTTCATTCTGGATGATCAATTGTACGAACAAAGGTATACTATATGGAACTTCAGTTCCCTAGAAGAGTACCCTCAGTTATAATTTTACCCCTTTTTCGGGCCTGAGGGACTAAACTTACGAAAAAGGAACCCCCTTGGAGTCCATAGTTAAGCTCTTTTCAGACTCCCTAAAATTGAAAAGATCGTCGAGTGACCTTATTCTTTTACACTCGTTAAACTGGTCCAGAAGAACATTCCTGACGGAGTCCATAGTTAAGCTTTTTTCAGACTCCTTAAAAATGAAAAAATGGCCAAGTAATCTTGTCTTTCTCACACTCGTTAAAATGGTTTTGAATAGACGTCTTGTCGGTGCTAGTTTACCCCTTTTTTGAACCGACTAGACTATCTTCGAAAAAGGTACCCCAAAGGAGTCTCCTTTTATATTTTTTCAGACTCTTTAAATATGAAAAACCACCAAGCTTACCTTCTTTGGGCTCATTAAACTTACATCGAAGGACGTTACCATTGTGTGTTTTGTTAACCGCGTTTGCATACCTTATACGCCAACCTTTTAGCACTTTGCTTCTGCGTCTTAACACCCCTGGCCCCCGGAGGATTTTTTCCCGAGTAACATTATTATGAACATCAGTCTTGTCCTTGCACATTGAACTTGTATGTTTGTAACACTCGTTCCTCCATTTCAACGTAACATTCCTTTATTATTTTTTCCAAAATCATTGAAAAAGACAAAAAAAAATCAAATATACCCCAAAAAGAGGAAGGGAAAATTATTCTCTTTATTGGCAGCATAATGAGTCACCCTTGGATAAAGCACATATGTCCATTTGTACGTCAAACTATGGGATGTAGTACGACTTAGGAAGTTGTTCTCGCTACATAGAGTTGTGTCCTCCTCCATTTGGTTATTCTGCCAAACATATGGAGAGTTTGCGTTGCCTCCTGTTTCGTAAACTTATGATTAATGCCATGCTGCCTAAGTCTCATCATTTTTTGTGCTGTCATCCAAGGGAAGTTTCTACCAATCCTGAGTCGGCCCCTCTGCAATTTGTCTCTTGCCCTCATACCCGACCATCCTAAACGTCCAATCAAGTCTTTGTTCGAAATCAATGAAGCCTTCAGTTTGATCGTCAAGATTCTCTAGTTCACGACCGACGAGTCGTCGAAGATCTCTGGGTAGTGAAGTCATACACTCATATTACACTCCTACTTGATTTTTGAATATTTTGAAGTTGTTTCTCGAGCTCTGAAGACCTCATCTCTAGCCATTAGGCCGTATCAGCTTCTAGAAGATGGATACTCTAAATGTATATCTTTTTGATTTCGAGATGTAGCTCCGCTATGTACTGTTCGCGGCTACACTTTATATAGTTATTTGACATGGATCTACAGTGTATTTGATTGGTAGCCATGATTCTATTCTATCCTGAGCATGGGTATGCCCGCCTCGGTGAGACATTTGTTATTTTGCAGACGGTGCCTCCCAGTTCTTGGTCCCTGGTCTCACTTGTTCGACACATCAATAAAGATTGGTAATGTATTTCGGCCATCAGATGCTCTTCTGACCTCACACATTAGGGGGAATCTGTTATAACCCTAATTTTCACCATACATGATTACCTAGAATTAGGCCATCTCATATCCCTTCTTTTCCAAAACACTGCTAAACAACTATTTAAAAAACCTCTTTTATAAGGGCCCACGCACCCTACTCCATTACTGCACGCATGTACACGCTAGCTGACCTAAAACATCTCACATGTACCTACAAAAACATGAAAAAAGGAAAGTTGTTGATGGAACACACAACTTTGGGCGAGTTAATTGAATCTTTCGGCCATGTATGGCTGAGGGTTTGTCCAAATACCTAGCTTCTTCTAGCCTATAAAATAAGGGTTAGGGGTCATATTTGGAAGAAGAGAATAAGAGTAAAGAAACTCTACCCAATTGCACATTCCCATTGTCCCAACCCTTTAGCCATCCTTGTGCGAAGAGAGATATAAAGAAAATAAGTTGGAGGACATTTGAAGAGGAGCCCAGGATCAGGTTCGCGGAGCAGTGGCCAGTCTCAACATTGTAAGTTGATTCATTAAAGTTAATAATAAAGAAAAGCTTTTCATGTCCCACTATATGAGTTCTTCATAGTTTAGTGAATATATGTTTGAATCTCTAACCCATTAATTTGTAGAACAAATGCATGTAGAGTTTGTTGCTTGTTTTTTACATAGGTCAGTCTTGGGAGGATAGCTGCTAACAAGCGATCAAGTGTGAAGAAGGATCAACATCGAATGTCCGAAACAAGGTATGTTCGTTTAACCATGTATTTTCTTGAAAGAAATGGGGATTAAGTCTGGGACGACAATAGAAAGTAGGATTCTTTCAGTCTTATCTGCATGCATACTATAACCCTAAATGCTAGTCTGTAGGGGGGTTTCCCACCACAACAGAGCGATTGCTTAATATTAGAGGAATAAGAATGAATTTTCTAGCATGATTTCTATGTAGATTTGGATTGCGGGATATGTTGAAGGTTGAATTTTGAAATCTAGTCTTTTTATGCTCTACTCCACCTTGATTGATCTTCTAAACTTATCCTTTTGGATTTTAAGAGCTCTATCACCTGGGCGATTTCTTTGCTTGCTACAATTCGTGGATGGTTCATTTTATTTAAAAAAATAATTTTATTTCGGGCTAGCCAGATCTACCAACTCACATATCTAGGGGAATATTTCCACTGTCTTTTGAAAAACTCTTTACCTTGAAAGGATCCTTGATAGTAGTTTTCCTATTTTCCCATTAAGGTTTTGAATTGAGAGGGCCAACGCACCTGGTGAAACAACTCATGATATATTATAGCCAAAATTTTCTTAGAGATGGGGCACTCCCAAAAAAGATGTTATATTGATTCCCTATTCCTTTGAAATAGGGCATAGAGGAAATGGCCTTGGAATACTCTTTTCATCAAAGTTTCCCCAGTTAGGATCTTTCCATGTGCGGGGGTCCAACATAATAGATTCATTTTGGGGAGCACATCTGAATTCCAAACATTTTTCCACCAGGTGGTTTGGGGTTGATTCCTTTTGTTGGCTAGGAGTGTTTTATAGCCTTCTTTAAATGTGTAACCTATTGCACCCCAACCTATACTATCAGAAATTTTGATGGAGGGGGGGAAATCCTTTGAGGTACTTGATAAAGAGTTGAAATTTATGTTTCATATGGAGGGAGGGGATTTACCAATTTCTATCCCTACTAAAAACCATCCTCATTCCAATCTGAGATGTCATGAAGCTTATGATAATGTTGTGATATCATCCTTCCTTTTAGTTATTCTATCTC
>ML788605.1:478448-501370 GCA_009831015.1 Picea engelmannii
AGACACCTTGCAAGATTGAGCCATATTACTCCCCATGATTCCATTTTTTCTTTGACTTACTGAATAATGACATGCCAATAATCCCCTAGGAGGGACTTTAAGCATATTGGCAGCCTCAGATATTTAAAGTATTTCCAGTCATTAGAGATCGAGAAGCCTAGAATTTGAGAAATTCCTAGAATGTAATGAGCTTTGGTGTTCCACAGATAGAATTGAATCTTTTTGTTATTAATGCGACCTCCTAAGACCAAGATGAAATTATCTAAGACTTGTTTTATTCTTCATGCCATTAATTTGGAAGCTCCACTTAGTAATAGGCTATCATTTGTGAATTGGGAGTGATTGATTCTCTTGAATCCTCTTGCAATGTGGATTCCAGGGATCAAACCATTTGTGCATTCCCAATCTAAAATTATGTTAATGGATTCGGCCATGAGGACATATAAAAAGGGGGAAAGGGGGAATCCCTGCCTTCATCCTCTAGAGGCTTTGAAGAAAGGGGCCGACCTTCCATTTATCAAGGGAGAAATACAAGGAGTAGAGATACATGTGCCAATCCAGGAGATGAATGCTTGATCAAAGGAAAAAAAAATTAGCACTTCCTTAAGAAAACCATGACTTACTTTGTCGAAGGTATTGACCATGTCAATATTTATAACCATTCCTACTTCTCCCCTGTTGAATCTAGAGTGGATTGCTTCTTGAACTAGAATGAAGTTGTCCCATATTTGTCTTCCTACAATAAAACCACCTTGATTTGGTAGGATCAAAGAATTAAGAAAGGGTTTCAATCTGTTAACAATTATTTTAGACATGATTTTGTAAGGAACATTACAGAGAGAGATGGGTCTGAATATGTCAAAGGAGGCAACCCTTTTTTCTTTCGGGATCAGTGCTAAGAAAGAGGAGTTTGTAGATCCTCCCATTCTGTTTTGATTTTGGACATATTTGAACATTCTGATGAGATCATATTTTATTATAGACCAACGTATTTTTTATAAATTAAGAGTGAACCCATCAGGTCCTGGAGCTTTATCCTAATGGAACTACGGAATAAATTTAAATGTTTCCTCTTCTTCTATTGGCCTATTTAGCTTCATATAGTCCATTTTTATAATTAAATGTGGGGTGTGGGTAAGAAAAATATTACTTATCTCTTTGTCGAGGTCACCCTCCTCAGAGTACAACTCAGAGAAGTGGTTTGTATCTTGTTGTTTTATTTGATCAAAGTCACTTATGATTTCTCCAGTTTGCATTTTTATTTTTGTTATCTGATTTCTTCATCGCCTTGCTTTGGCTGATCTGTGGAAGAAGGAAGTTTTTTGAGCTCCCGCATGTAACCAAATGCTTATAGAATTAAGTATACACATATATTCTTCTTCCGCAAGGGCATAGATATAGTCTCTATGTGCCTAGTTTTTTTGCTTTAAATCCATCTGTTGAACTTCAATTGCTTCAATTTCCTCTTGAATTTATTCTAGTTTTTTGCTTTTTTTCCTGGAATTTGATGTGGAGAGGGCATGAGGAGTTTTTAGAAAAAGATTTTAGGGAAACTTTGGTGAGCTTAATCTTATGTTGCCAGAAGTGCACTAGGGATCTAGAGATCCATTGGGTCCATGAACAAGTGACTAAGGGGAAAAAATCAGGATGATCCATCCATGTAGGGTTGAACTTGAAGGGAATGGGACCCTAGTTAATCTCATGAGCAAAGGCCAGAGAAATCGGATGACGGTCTGAGCCCTCCCAGGGGAGGATTGTGGAATAGAATTTTTCTGGCAAAGTGAGAAAGGAGCTGCTAATTAAGAAACAATCTAACCTGGCAATGATGTGGCCAAGACCTACCCTTTTATTGTTCCAAGTAAAGGAGCCCTTAGCGGGGGGGACATCATAAAGGTCCAGATCCGAGATGAGATCATCCAATGTTTCCCTAAATTCATCTCTCACTATGGATCCCCCTCATTTTTCTTTGGTGCTTCTTGTGATGTTAAAATCCCCCGCAATGATTAGGTTTTGAGGGGGATTTCCTTTTGCTAAATCTAGAAGAGAACCCCAACATTGGTTTTTTTTCCCCATAATTGTTTGGAATATAGACATTGATAATGGTGATGATCATACCAGTGGAATTCATGGAGAGGGTGAGCATTATCCAATTTGAAGATTGGAGCCATTCCACTAGTTTCAGAGCATCTGAGTTCCACATTCTGCATAATCCTCTGGAAGCTCCTTTGGAGCTTATGGTTTTTCCATTTCCTGTTTTCCATATTGCTTGCATGTCCTGGAGAGCTTCTTGCTCCCTCGGTTTGGTCTCCTGGAGTATAAGGATTAGGGTTTTTTTTACTCTTATTATTTTTATTACTTCTTCTTTTTCTTCCCTGCTCCCTAGACCTCTACAGTTCCAGGAGACAACTTTCATCATTTACCAATATTTTTGCGTGCCCCCCCTTTAGAGGGATGAGAGGGTATACCTTTAGAATTATGGGGTTTTCCTATCTTGCCTTATTTTTTGAGGGCTTCCTTCAAGGTAGATTGAATACCTAATTCTTTTTCCCGATCTATTGTCGCTTCTCATTTGTTTTTGTTAGTCTTTCTCCCATATTTTCTTGTTACATGGGTTGGGAGATATCAGGATTCGTGTCACTTTCAGAATTGCCCTGATGTTATTCCTTAAGGATAATTGGGATCCCTGCCAAATGTTGGGAGGAAACAATTATCAGGGACTCCCCATCTTTCAAAGGCTGAGATTCCTTGGCTTTTCCTTTTCAATCTTATTTATTTGGATCTTCCTGATGTGTTGCCTCATTTCCTTTATGGGATTCCAGGTTTTCTTCCCCAATGTTTTTTAGAACTACTAGCTTTTCAAAGCTGTTGTGACTAGTCTCCCTTATTTGGTTTGTGCTTGAGGATTTATAGTGGGGAGCAGGCGATTTATCCCCTTGCCCTTGAATATGGAGAGTTGTTGTGGCCTTACCATTAGTATTATTTCTTTTCATCTGCTACCATTTCTCCTGATTTGTCTCCTCTAGCTGAGAGGTTTTCACTTGTGGATTTTTTTTTGCAAAATGTCCATATTCATGACAGGCCTTGCATTTAAATGATATATTCTTGTAATCCACTTGTTGGATGTATGACCAATTATATAAGGTTAAACGGGTCTCCTAAGGCAGTCCTTTTTCCATATCTACCTCTACATAGAGTCGGGCACAATCTTGAAGTCCATCTCGTGGTTCGACCTGATCAATGTATTTTCCTAGGGAATTTCCTATATTTCTTAGAGTTTCATCATTCCAATAATGCATTGGGAGAAAAGAGAGTCTTACCCAGACCATAACTGCTAAGGGGATGTCATTTTCTGGGCTTAATTCTGGAGTCCATTTGTTGAGATACATTGCTTGGGATCCGATGAAATAGGGGCCACTACAAAATATTAAATCTGTATCTTCCTTTTATTCAAATAGGAAAACAAATAACCACTTACCACAAAAGGATGAGGAGATTTGGCCTTAGATAAAATTCTTCCAGTTTATATCTAACCAGTGATGCATGGCCTTGGGTGAAGGCCATAGTCCTATAAAATATTTGATAATACCATTCTCTTCTAGTTGAAGGGAGAAATAATGGCTCGATGGAGGATGAACAAGAACCTTTGGAATTTCCTCCATTTTCCTAATGAATCTTGACAGTTCTTGTTTCATAGATTTCACATAGGAAGATATTAGTGTTTGGAAGGAAGTGATGTCATGAGGTTGAGGAGAGAGTGGGGGGGATCCTCCCCCCACTGATGGATCCATGGGCATGCTCACTATAGGCCACAGGAAACCCTAGATGCAGAGCTCACGAGCAACAACTTTTTTTTCCCAACCACCCTAAAAAAAATTGAAGGACATGGGGGTGGGATTTAATCCACTTATAGTACTTGTTTAAGAATTATTATGACAAGAAGATGAAAAAATTATTTGAGCTCAAGCTTGGAAGCATGAAAATGGATGAGTATGAGAGGATGTTCCTTGAATTGTTTAGGTATGTTGGCTTCATAAAAGATGAGAAGGTTAAAATCCAAATATTTCTTATTGGGATACATTCTTTCTACCATGATAATATACATTATGATGAGCCCATGACATTAGAAGAGACCATAAGGAAATAAAATTACCTTTATGAGAAAAATAGAGGAAGACCAACTTTCCAAAAGGCTTGGGATGACAAAAATAAATGCAATATGGAGCAAAGAAAGAATGGTTTTAAGCCAACATTTTACAGAAACAACTCTCAAGAATATCAACAAGGGAAGTCAGCATAGAAGGAACCCAATATGACATATTCATTTGGGAAAAGGCCAATATAGAAACCCATAAATTTTTGGATGTGAGGGATACCATTTATATAGAGATTTCCCTCACAAAGGAGAAAAGATGAGGACTATTCATAATATTCAGAAGGCTGATACAATTGAGGACATGGGCATAAGCATGAAAGGATTTATGTACCCTTGGACAACAAGAAATTAGAGTACCAATCTCCCATGATTGAAGTAGAAGGTAAGATTGATAAC
This sequence comes from Picea engelmannii, assembly GCA_009831015.1. Taxonomy (NCBI): domain Eukaryota; kingdom Viridiplantae; phylum Streptophyta; class Pinopsida; order Pinales; family Pinaceae; genus Picea; species Picea engelmannii. The sequence continues at coordinate 482,998 of ML788605.1, forward strand.
CATCCCATAACCAATTTAATTGATTATGGATCTAGCCATAGTTGCATAAATTATAATATTGTTGAAAGATTTCATTTGCAAAGAAGAAAACATGAGAAATAATGGTTGGTTTTGCTAGCCATGGGGGCTAAGATAAGGATTACTGAGTTGGTTAAGGATTTCCCAATGGTCATGAATGGAATCAACACAAGGGTAGATTTGAACATCATATCTTTGGGTTAATATGACTATTTGATTGGTATGGATTGGTTTGATAAGCATCATGAGAAGGTAATATTGATAATCATCCCATAACCATTCTAATTGATTATGGAGATATCCATAGTTACATAAATTCTAATCTTGTTGAAATATTTCATTTGAAAAGAAGAAAAGATGAGAAATGTTGGTTGGTTCTACTAGCCACAGGGGCTACGAGTAATAAGCCGATTAAGGATTTCCCAATGGACATGAATGGAATCAACACAAATTTAAATTTGAACACAATATCATTGGGTTCATATAGCTACTTAATTGGTATGGATTGGTTGGATAAGCATCATATTGTTCTAGGATTCTACAACATGGAATTCACCTGTATTGATGAGGAAGGGAAGCTAGGAAAAGTTCAAGGGATTCCAATGCCTGTATCTATTAGAGAAATTTAATCCATGCAGTTAAAGAAGAGTTTCAGGAAAGGATTTCATATTTATGCAACCCACAAGGAAGAGGAAACCAAACATAAAATTCCAAGTGTTGAAGACCATCCAGTCTTGAAATATTTTGAGGATGTATTTGGGGAGATACCAAGGTTTCCCCCAAAGAGAGACATTGTTTTCTCCATTGATTTGGTGACAAGATATGCACCAATATCCAAGACTCCTTATAGGATGGGCACACCAGAGTTGAAGGAATTGTGGATGAAACTTTAGGAACTCTTGAAGAAGGGGTATATATGCCCAAGTGTGTCACCTTGGGGTGCCCCAGTGATCTTTGTGAAAAATAAAGATGGAACCTTGAGGTTGTACATTGATTTTAGAAAGATGAATAAGGTAACCATAAAGAAAAAATATCCTTTTCCAAGGATTGATGATCTATTTGATCATCTAAAAGGCACAAGAATATTTTCCAAGATTGACTTGAGGCTAGGCTATCATTAAGTGAGAATAAAAGAATAATATATCATCAATAAAACATTCGGCAAAATATATGGACATTATGAATTTACGGTGGTGTCATTTAGGCTATCAAATACACCAACTATATTCATGTCTTCGATGAATGGAGTGTTCAAGGAATATTTGGACAAGTTTGTAATAGTTTTCTTGGATGATATACTCATCTACTCAAGGTCAAAGGAGGAACATGAGAAACATTTAAGGATGGTGCTACAAGTATTGAGAGAACATCGGTTGTGTTCCAAGTTAATTAAGTCCATCTTCTATCAAAGGGAGATTTATTACTTGGGCCATGTTATTTCATAAGAGAGGATAACAATTGATCCAGAGAAGATAGAGGCCATTAGAGGATGAACGGTAATAAAGAATGTTACAGAGGTCAGATCATTCATGGGAATTGTAGGTTATTATAGAAGATTGATTAAAGGGTTTTCAAAGATTGCAAACCCAATTACTTTCAAAATAATGGTGTAAAATTCGAATGAAATTTTGAATGTGAAGAAAGCTTTCAAAAAGTTAAGAATATTTTGAAAAATGCACCAATATTTAATATTTCACACCCTAATGAATATTTTGTTGTATGCATTGATGCATGCAAGGGATGACTTGGTGGATTACTCATGCAAAATGAGAATTGTGGTATGTTATGAGTCAAGGAAGTTGAAAGAACATGAGAGGAACTATGCCACACATGACTTAGAGATGACAACCATAGTCCATGCCTTAAGAATGTGGAGGCATTATCTCATGGGAAAAATATGTGAGCTGAGAATAGACCATAGTGGTATGAAATATTTATTTTGACAACCAACCTTGAATTGTAGACAAGTTAGATGGTTGGAAATATTCAATGAATACAAACTTGATATAAAACATATTAAAGGAAATGAAAACGGTTGGTGCACTCAATAGGAGAGTGTGTGAGATGCATGCTAAAACCATTAGCATGTATAGGTCTGATTTAAAAGACAAAATTTTAGAGGTTGCACATTTAGATCAACACTATTTGCAAATAAGAGAAGCATTACAAAAAGGTATTTTTCAACAAAAAATTAAATATTTTGAGCTGAAAGAGGATGGAGTCCTCGTGTATAGGGGCAGAGTATATGTGCCAAAATCCAAAGAGATGAAAAATATAGTGCTAAGAGAAATACACAATGTGCCATATATTGGGAATCCATGATATCATAAATCAATTGTAGTTGTAAAAAGTGAATACTTTTGTCCAGGAATGAAGAAAGAGGTGGTTGATTACATAGACAATTTTTTAGGTTGAACTTGACTTGGTGGGTAAAATTGTGCTTGGGGAAGACTACAAGCAGTGAATACAGATGGATTTATAGGTTACTCGAAACAAATATTTCACCTTGTTGGAAACCTTTGTAAGCCTTGTTGGTACCCTTTCGAGTAGTATTGCATCATACAACACATGTACATGACCATCACTCCCATGTACCTTCACATATATATGCAAATGTGTACATTTTTATGTGGAGGAGAAATCCCAAGAGGAGCAATGCATGCATGATCTGCTGGAGATGAGATGGAGGCCAAGTGGGTGGATAAATAAAGGTCACAGAAAGGTCATCGGGTTGTCTCCTGGGTAGGATATCATATGAGTAGGGTACATTCATCTCCAAGGAAGCTGCAAGATCAAAGGCCAATTAGAACAAGGGGCTCAAGATGTTTTCATTTTTGCATGTAGTTTCCCGATCAAGATCGTGGAAAATAAATTTGTGGCACATTAATTGAATCAATATATAATGCGTACCGTGGCTACAAAATGAAGGTCTCACGAATAAAAATATTTTCCACACAAGTTTCAACATCCACAACATTGGCACACAATCTTTCTTGAGGTATATCAAGGTGAACACAAAGTTTCCAATGGGGATAATCAATAGATAATCTGAAGTGGACTCGGTGACTTGCTAGTCAACAGTGAAAATCAAGAGGGTGAGTGATGTATTTCCTATTCTTTTGTTGCATTTCAGGGAGCAAGGAGGTTATCCAGTGGGAATGCGTAGTTGGCCTACTCGTTCAGCCAAGGAATTCCCAAATCCCCACTTGGAAGGAAGCTAGTGAGATCTTCTTGAGGTGTTGAAGGTGGTGGTGGAGGTCGAAGAAATGAGTTATGGATTCAAATATGGGATGAGCAAGATTTAAATGTCATTCTTCGATGTCCTGGTGGAGAATCATTTTCCAGAGGATAAAAAATATACATTCGGGAAACAATCGAAGGTTTTGGAAGAAAAGAACAATGTCGGTGAATAAGAGAAGAAGATGGTTTTGAAAGAGGAGGATGAAAAACCCCTGGTTTTGGCTGGAAAGGGATATAGAAGGTTCTCAATCCAAAATACTAGAGGGTAAGGTTGAAGATGTTGCAATAGTGGCAGAGTCTAAGGCACAAGAATAGAGAATTAGAGAACTAGTAGAGAAAACAATGGAAAAGGATTAAGAATCTCTTTATTTCTCTTGAGGAGGTGTGAGTGTCATGAGCTAGTCAGAGATAGATGAAGCAAGAGATGAGGCATATTCCAAGTTTAAATCCGAGCAGAGAAGATATGAAAATAGGAATGTGGTGTTGATGCTATGCAATATGTGTGAATCGACATCACGCAAGAACCTATATCTATCAAGAAGTGAGCATCAAGAGATGGAGGTCAAAGTAATTGTAAGGTGAGAGGATGGTGGCATAAGTGTCGAGATAGCTACAAAAAAAATATATTATTATAATGGAGTTGAAAATATTTAATGTACATGGTAATACCATTGTAAGACCTGGTTAGGAATGTGCACCCCTGGTAAATTGTCATTAAAGTTTAGACATAGACCTAGGTGATAGGGGGGAGCATGCTAGATTCCCAGATACATGGTTATAAACTTTGAGGGGGTTGGATTGATTTCGTCATGGGAAACCCCAAGTCAAGTTTAAAGGGGTGGATGTTAGGTTAAACTTGTCTCGGTGAAATAGTCAAAATTGTTAGGTCAACAATGGTGGTTTCGGGCACATGGTTTTTTGGTAGCCTATTGTTTTAGATCCCATGGATTACATGTAATGAAAGCCTTTAAAAGTTTGGTGATAATCCATTGTAATGTGTCGATATTTGAGAAGTGAAGGCTCACTTGGTCGGGGCCAGGATATTGACTAGCTTGGTCAGTTTTGGTCAATGAACTAATAGATCTATTAGTTGGTTTTTCCGAGTTTGGGTTTTCCAGGATAAATCTATTGCATAAATTATGTGTTGTGTTGTTGCTAGTTGATTATTTTATCTCACATGTTTTTTTTTAAATTTACATAGATGCCTAGAATGTCAAAAGGTAAAGGCTAAACATAAAAATCTACTTGAACTACTACAACCTTTTCCCATTCCTGAGTGGAAATGGGAAGTTGTTACGATTGATTTTATTACTAATCTACCTAGAACAATGAGGTAACATGATTCCATCATGGTAGTAGTGGATAAATTAACTAAGGTTGCACATTTTATTCTAGTGAATACAAATCATATGGCAACCAACATTGCATAAATATACATGAATGAAATTGTCAGGCTACATGGAGTGCCCAAGGAATTCTTTTCTAACAAAGATCCCAAGTTCACATGAAATTTATGGAAGGGGTTGTTTAAAGGATTTGTGAAAAAATTAAATTTCAGTAAAGCATATCACCGAGAGTCATATGGGAAAATAGAGAGGACTAACGAGATAATTGAATATATTCTAAGAATGTATGTAATGGACTAACCATCCAAGTGGAAAGACTATCTTCACTTGGTTGAATTTCTTAGGGACATAACCTCCATGACCCCTCACATAGGTAGAATAACATGTTTTCCATATAATAAAGGCCGACATTAGTAAATAAGGCCTATATAATAATGTGAAAAAGTCTAATGTAAGAATACTTAATAGAGGCTTCCGCTTCAAGAAACATCTTCCTCTAGAATGTTCTTTGTAATATAGAATCAATATAAATAGGAGTAGAAGACATGGGAAAGTCTTGTCTTGAGAATTATTGTAGTAGAGCTCTTCTTTGGTAGAGGTTTCCCCCTCAAAGAGGTAAGTGAACTTGGATTTCTATCAATAAAGGTATCATTATTGGTATTATTATTCTCTATATTTTGTTGTTTCGTTGGTATTTGTCGTAATATTTATGTTTCTGTGTTATATAATATAGCTAGTACCTTACAAGTGGTATCATAGAACTTTCCTCTGTATAAATTTTGGGACAAATTTTTCTGGGTAGATACGTGTACTTCTAGCGTATTTAAAGAATAAATATCTATCATTTGGTGGGTAAATATGTGGTTGGGGAAGACTGCATGTAGGAAATACAAACGATTTCACAAGTTACTCAAAACAAACATTTCACCTTTTTGGAAACCTTTGTAACCCCTGTTGGTACCCCTTCAAGTAGTACCGCATCAAACAACACCTCTATATTTCCATCACTCCCATGTACCTTGGTATATATAGGGAGTACCCCAGGTCTCCTAAAACTATATTTAGATCATCCTATCGGTCACCTGACTACTATAGTGGCACCGAAAAAAATTCTCAGGAAGAATACTCTCTAGTACCTGGTTAATTGGGTAGTACGACTAAGGGTATGATAAAAAATACTTAGTTGGTTCCCTGAGATAGTGGGTCGATTATTATTGTTCGAACCCACACGTATATGAGAGAGATATAGTATACAGGTGAACCCTTGTCTGTAGGAACCCTAAAATATCTAACCCTTGGGAAAGGAACATAATAGAACAACAATAAAAAGGCACTCTTATTGTGCATCCTTGCCTCATGCATCTAGGTTGAAAAACTCCTACATAATTTTCCCCATTGATAATTTGGTCACTCCGTCACTATAGTATTCTTCACGACAAAGTATAACTCCATGAGAGTTAAAAAAAAATTAGTGATCCCATCGACACCCTTAGTCGGTACCTATCCCATTGGATTCTTCTCTTCTCCTTGATCGTCATGGTACATATCACTTGCAATCCTTTTTTTCCATGGACCCACCCACCCTTCTCGACACCCTTATTTTCCACCTATCCCATTATATTCCTCTCTTCACCTCACGTTTCATGGTACCCCTCACCTATAACCCTTTTTTCTATGCAGACCCACCTGTCCATTTTTTCCTGTTCACAAATGGCTCTCATTTGCAACCAAGAACTCACTAGATTTATTATCGACAACACCCAGAACAAGAAATACATCTCAAAAATCACTTCTAACCTTATCTCCCTTGATTCCTCCATTTAGATCCTTGAGGACCAATATGCCTCCATCAAGGACAATATGCCCCCATCGAAGATAAGATCAAAAAATTGACTAGTCGATCCCTAAACCCTACCTTCTCTGAAAAACATTCCTACCATGAAGACACTGACACTTCCATTTCCACACCCTTCATTGCAAATTGCGTCTTACCAGAATTGATGTGAACAAATTTGATGGCTCAGATCCCACGGGTTGGGTCACTCAAATGGAAAATTATTTCTCCTTGCATGGAATTATTGATGAATTGGAAAAAATTCCTTATGATGTCCTCTATTTGGATCATGAATTTTGGAAATGGTGGCAATGTCATAAAAAATCACACCAAGGCTATTTTTCTTGGACACGGTTTGTTTCTAAGATTTATGAACTTTTTGACAATGACACCCACCATTTGGGCCATTTGACCAAGTTGAAACAATCTAGCATAATTGGAAGACTTTATTTCCACCTTTGAACACTTGGATTTCAAGAAGAAGGGAATGCTTTATCAATTTCCTGAAGGATGAAATTTGAGCACAGGTCCTAATGGAATAACCCCGGACTTGGTCTGAAGCTAATAAATGAGCCAAGGAAGAACAATGGGTTGTCTCCTCCCAAAACAAGAAACCCTCTTTCATTCCTCTACCTAGACCCACCAATCCCACCCCTCATGTCACTCCTCTCAAGATCCAAAAATTAAATTGGGAAGAAATGGTTGAATTCCAACTCAAGGTTCTTTTCTATAATTGCGATGACAAATATTTTCTAGGGTAAACATTTAAGGAAAAAAATATTTTTATGGACATTTTTTAGGATTTTTCTAAAAAGGATGTTGATGTTTCTCCTGTGGTAGAGCTACCCCAAGAATATGATATTACTCCACCCTCTAATTCACCAAAATTTGAACCATTGATTTCATTGAACGCCCTCACTAGTTTTTTTTCTCCCCAAACCCTCAAGTTAATTGGCTACATTAAGCATTGGAAAGTCAACATCCTAGTTGACAGTGGTAGCACCCATAATTTTTGTCATCGCCGCATTGCCCAAGAAACTGATTACTACATTCGTGCAATCAACAATTTTCAAATCATGATTGCCAATAGAGGTTCCATGAAATGTGGGGGGCATTGTGAAAATGTGTGCCTACAAATTTGTCAGTACCACCTGAAATCTCATATGTTTTCTATCGACATGGGAGATTATGATATTGTGCTTGGTGTTGAAGGGTTACACACTCTCATCCAGATCACCTTAGATTTTAGGGCCTTTACCATGCATGTCCAAGAGAAGAGACAAAAATATCAATCCCAAGGCATCACAACAGGTTCCCTTGAGATCAACAGTTCCCGCCACATGGAAAATCTACTAAAAAATGATCATTCTGGCATTATTTCCCAACTCCATTCCATTCAAGACGTTGAGAAACCCTCTATGCATCATGACCTCCAATTTATACTCTCCCACCACCAAGTTGTTTTTAACACTCCCCATGGAATTCCCCCCTCCCGCAACATCCATGATCATTCCATTCCACTTGGACCAAGCAATCTTCTACCCAATGTTTTCCCTTAGAGTCATCCCTTTTCTCAGAAAAATGAAATTGAGAAAATTTTTCAAGAGTTGCTAGAAGCGAGTGTTATCCATCCTAGTACTAGCCCCTATTCTTCTCCGGTAGTCATGGTACTCAAGAAATAAGGAACTTGGCACATGTGTCCTAATTTTTGCACCCTCAACAAACTCACAAACAAAGACAAATTTCTCATTCATGTCATTGATGACCTTTTGAATGAATTGAGTGGTGCTTAGTATTTTACCAAACATAATCTTCGTTATGGCTACCACCATATACATGAAAGAGGAAGACATTCCCAAGACTGCATTTAGAACCCATTAGGGTCACTATGAGTTCTTGGTCATGCCCTTTGGCTTGTGTAATGCCCCCTCCACTTTTCAAAGTCTCATGAATTATGTCTTATGTCCTTTCCTCTATCATTTTGTCTTAGTTTTGTTTGATGATTTTCTCATCTATGGTAAAACTTGGAAATCCCATCTTTCCCATGTGGATCAAGTTCTAGATCTACTATCTAAGCACAATTTTTTTCTCAAACATTCTAAATGTGATCTTGGATCCTCTGAAGTCGAGTACTTAGGTCATATTGTCAGCAAGGATGGTGTACTAGTGGATCCTAAAAAATTGAAGCTATGAAGGATTGACATCGCCCTAAAAATCTTAAAAGCTTGCATGGTTTCCTGGGTTTAATGAGCTATTATCACAAGTTTGTTAAGAATTATGGAAAAATTGTAGCCCCTCTCACTAATCTCCTTAAGACAAATGCTTTCAATTGGAATACCATAGCTGATCAATCCTTCCATGCCTTGAAAGAGGCTATATGCATGACTCTTGTCTTGGCACTACCAAAATTCACCAAGACTTTTGTTCTAGAATGGGATGCTTTAGGGAAATGAATTGGGGCATTCCTCGTGCAAAATGGCCGACCTTTGTTTTTCACTAGAAAACAAATTTCAGAGCAACATTTGGGCCAATCAACCTATGAAAAGGAAATGTTGGCTATTATGCATGTAGTGGATCTTTAGTGTCCTTATCTATTGGGGAAACACTTCCAAATGAAAATCGGTCATTGTAGCCTCAAGTATTTTTTGGAATAAATAATTTGATCCCTGGAGAAACAAAAATGGGCGACAAAGCTATTTGGATGTGATTATGAGATCATTTACAAGAAGGGAAAAGAAAATATTGTTGTTGATGATCTTTCTAAAAAATATGAAGAAGAAGGGTCCCTCTTTTCCCTCTCTTTCATTGTCACAGATTGGACTCAAGTCATTCACCAATAATGGTTGTAAGACCCCAAAATTTCTAGCTTGATCCAACAATTGCAACATGATTCTCAAGCTTCTCCAGGACACTCTTGGCACAATGAAGAGATTTTCTATAAAGGTCACCTATATTTAAGTAAACAGTCGTACCTTAAATCCATTATGCTCTCTGAGATTCATGCTTCACCCACAATTGGGCATTCAGGATTTACGAAAACCTATGAAAGGGTCAAATGTTCTTTTTTATGGGATGGTATGAAAATGGACATATGTGCCTTTGTGGTTGAATGTGATACATGCCAATGCATTAAGGGTGAAATAGTCAAAGCTCCAAGCACAATCCAATGGCTCTCTATTCCACCTACTATTTGGACGAATATTTCTATGGAATTCATTGTTGGCTTACCTAAATCAGACATTAAGTCAGTCATCATGGTTGTATTATATCATCTTTCCAGATATTCTCATTTCTGTGCTCTTCAACACCCATTCATGACATCCATTATGGCTCAAAGTTTTATGGATAATATCTTTAAACTCCATGGCATGCCTCATTCTATTATCTCCGACCATGGTCCAACTTTCACTAGAAATTTTTTGCAAGAATAGTCCAGGACCCAAGGAACCCAATTGTGTCTCAACACCGCCTATCATCCATAGACCAATGGACAAAATGAAGCTATCAATAAGTGTTTTGAAACCTGTTTGTGATGTTTTTTTATCCGACTAACACAATCAATGTGATCAATGGTTACTCCTAGGTGAATGGTGGTACAATACATCTTATCATATTGCCACTCACATGACTCCCTTTGAAGAAGTCCATGCAAAAAATACACCATAGGTTCTCTCATACATGCTAGGTGTTTCCAAGGTTCAAGTGGTTGACAACACTCTTACAGTTTGCATGGACATTCTATGAACCCTCAAAGAAAATTTGGTCATGGCACAAAATCATATGAAGTAATAAGCATATAAGGTATTGGAACATCAAGTCATGATGGTTCATCACACTTTTCTTGGAATCATTTGATTGGGTGGTCGACCTACATATAGAAATAATCATTTGGGTGATCAACCAAATCTCTACATTAGTTGGTCGAGTAGTTGACAAGTATGTCGGTCGAACAATCGACCAACAATTGAATATATTCAATCGATGGATCAACCAATTGAGAAATCAACTACGAGTTGGATGCATGGATAGTGGGATTGAGTATCCTTGTCAAGCTGACTAGACAACACCGATTTGACAGATTCAACTCTAATAACCAATGTTTATATGTGGACAAGATCCTCCCAATTTCATGGAAATTAGTTAGATCTTGAAGCTATAAATAACATACCCTATGGGTCATTATCAATAAGCATATCGAGGAATCAAGTGATATAATTGTTACGTACAGATGTACAACATGCATTGCGATTTTTTTATCACAACGCGTTGTGCTTAAGTGTTGTAATGATGTATTTATACACCACCTTTTATACCTTCAAAATTTTATCTCCTCTTTAATTATATACAAAACTATTTGTTTGTTTCATATCAGGTTCCACCCTATTCCCTGACATGGTATCAAAGTCGATGGTTTGAAACCTCGCCTTATCCGCAAACCTTGTTGAGTCTGATATGTTGTGTGAATGACTCTGAGCTGGTGGTTTGTTGATTGAAAATTGTTATAAAATAACATTTATTTCTAGATATCAAAGACATTCAAAAATTGATTCTATCATTATGAATGGATCAAATTATACCATATGGGAACCAAGCATGGAAACCCCACTAAAAAAGGACTGTGGAAGTATACAAAAACTGTTATTCTAGATCCAACAATGTGGAACAAAAATTCAACTGCTTGTGAGATGAGAAGGATGGAAGCTGGAAGCAATTGACCGAGACAAATGAACTGACTAAAATAGAACTAGATGAGTAATTTTAAGTTTCTAAAATGAACAAAGTTCATTGTCGCGGTCGTGGCCTTATTCAAATTATCAATGAAAATCGACAGAAACATGTTCTCCATGCACATACAAGCGCACCAACTCCATGATGATGGTGGTCTCCATGACATGCGAATGTCTTGGTCGACTGAGATGACGAAAAGAGATCTCATATGAGTCGAAATATGAGTTCACTACACGTTTGAATTATGCTATTATAGGTTTCTGAGTGAATGGATCATCCAAATTCATATATATTTCTATTAATAATAATAATCTATTTTTAAGGTCATGGCTAAGACACACCAAATTGGTGTATGAGATCCCATTGTTTGTGGGACAAGGGACTTTTTTTCGCTTAATAATTTGACTGAAAATATAAGGAGGTATACATACCCTACCCCTTTGGATTTGAACTTGTGACCTATTTACTTACCATGATTGCAGTTATCGTTAACATAAAAAATTTGCATGGGAGATGACCTAGTCAATTCATTGGATGGGTGATTAAAAGTCATAGTACCTGCAATTCTCTGTGGTCTAACCTATAAACTTGGGTGAATTGGCGTCTGTGGTGCCCGTTGTAGGTTTGAACAAAGTCTTGTATGATCAAGAATATCTCTTATTTTAAAAATACATTTAAGTCTTATACTACAACTGCAATTTGAACCTACACTTTCTTGGTTCTAAATGGTGGCCAAGAAATTTGAACCTACTTTTTCTTGGTTGGAAGTGATAATAAAAGGAAGAAGGAAATTGAAAAAATATGAGATCGACTCGACTATGGGAATGACAAAACTGTCAACTCAATCAACGAGTGAATGGTAGTCGATCGACTAATGAATTTCAACAAAGATTGGGGGGTTTTCATCGACCCTGATTGCAGGTAAATTATTGCATTAAGTCAGGACAGCTAAAAAGAAAAAATATTGCATATTTATATGGGATTGTGATTGTACAACAATGGAGTTATTTGTATAATTTTTTTACATAAAGGCCAATTTTAGAGTCATTCAAGTTTAGTCAAGTTGTAATCAATTCGAGTCTAAAATATTTAGTGGGAAAATAAAATAATCAAGGCCAGTCTGAGTCAAGTCGACCCGACTTGTGAGTCAAGTCCACAATTTAGTTAGTTGAAAAGAAAAATATATTGTAGATCTGTTGAAAACTTGAGTTGAAGTTGAAAGTAGGGGGTTAAACATGCATCTTCTTTGAAGGTAGGCGATCCCTTCCACCATTGTAATGTAAGTCGGGTTCTACCAGATGAGATCAGTGTCTCACTGACATAAGTTGATTTTTAGTCGACGGAATGAGTCGTAATTAAATCATAGTCAATCATCCTTCATGTAATATACAAACACAAGACTCCATACATTGCCATAGAATTGTAGCAGCACAACCAAGTTAAAAACAACCGACTCGACATAGACACGAAGCATATGAACATGAACTGAGAATTTTGCAGTAGCAGATGATGAGAAATAGAGCAGTGATTAAGCACCTTAACAAAAGATTGAGCATTGACGGAGGAAAACTTTACAAATGATACATAAGTAGAACACTTATAGAGAAAAAACATGATGAGAAATGATCGAAGGAAATCAAGAGAGACGTTTACACACACACAAAGTGCTTTTTGGCACAGGGGCAGACCCAGGGTTCAATGCTTCAACAACATACCGACAAAACCCTAACTACTGGCCCTTTCAACAACACCTGCGAAACAGATGAAGTCTCACCCGAGGTAGAGGCAAGGGTGGTTGTAAGAATCCAGTGTCTGCAACCTTAGCTTGGACACAGATCTATGATTACAATACTCTAACAAATCACTTAGCAGTTAACATTCGTCAGTAATTAACCCTTATTCACATCGCAGATCCAAACCCTAATTATAGTGCAACGCAGTATTCAATAAGATTCAACACATTCAAGCACTAAGAACATCAAAATAGATCAGATCTGGTACTTATTTGCATCACCAAGCACTAAGCTATCATATCAGATACATCTAAACATACATTACTACACTAAGCATATATGAACAATAAAACAACCATAATGCACAAAGAAACCATAACACATGATATACATGGTTCACCCCTAGCCTAGGGCTACGTCCACCAACTCTTCATCTTCTTTATTATCTTCTATCAATCTCCTTACATGCATAGAGCCTCAAAACCCACTCCGCATAGGACATGAGATCTACGCACACTCCGCCAGATCCTCCTTCCCCGAGCTAGGTTTAAGCACAAAGCTTTCTTATGGTCTATACACAAGCTTCTTACAATCACTTTCACTTAGGTCTGGAAGTTATTAACACATAACATGCACAACCATTCACACTTATCACATTGGCCTCTTCCTACATCACCTAGATATATATTTATACATTACAAGAGAGGCCTAAGCATGGGTAAACCCATGGGCTAACATCCCCATACCCATTACATAAGCCCAAAACCCAAAAATCCCTAAACAAGGGGCCGAGATCCCGTAATCTTTGCTTCGACTTGTGCTCTGCCTTCGAAAGCCTGTCGAAGTCCCACCGAATTGGACACCGAATTAATGATGATGACGAGAACACTAAATTAATTGATCCCCTGAGTATAAGAGTTGCAGAATATTTTTTGGGTCGTGACAACAAAAGAATGGTATGAGTGGTCAATAGAGCAGAACCTCTTAGATCCCATATCAAGAATCCTCCAAGAGAGATAGTCTAACAAAGAGCGTGAGCATTCTATGTCAGAATTGAGCGACCAACTTGGAAATAGCAACAATTGGGGTGACTCTTGAAATAAATATGATAGAGGAACGTAGATCATGGAGATAGAGGAGATGGGACTAGTAATATATAGTCACTCAGATACAATAGAGACTAATCACAATAAACCTTGTATACGTCTATCACCCTATCCAGTTGGTAGTTGTTGCGGCTGATTTACCTATGCAGATCGGTATGCATGGGTGGTACACAATGATGGTACTTCTGTAGCAGCAGAGACCCATAGCATTGGTGCACGCTTGCTCGGGATGAGCAAGGAATTGAGTGTGGGGAAGATGTTGTAGGGGATTCTAGGCCCTTGTCATCATACATTAGAGTTAATATATAAATGTGTGTAATATAGAGGATAATCCAAGTAAATACATGTAACAAATGGTAAATAAACTAAAGCAGTGATTAGTTGGAGCGGGTACAACCACTCCAACCATTTACCCTATGTGTTTATACTCATCAACAAGGAATAAACAATGGATTGGATTACCTTCCCAATTACTCTCTTCATTCGTGAGTATGTGTGTGATGATTCAATGTAACCTCTCTCTGAATGTCATTGTAACCTACAAGATTACAACAAAGCCACATCATGCAATTGAAGAAATAATTGATATATCTCGATCCTCATTCTTTTGAAAAAAATATAGGACTATTTAGCACATGTAAAGGAACTCTAGTTGAAATTGGGAGAATGTGGAAAGAATTATCAGAAGAAATATGAAAAACTAATTGAGTTAGTCCTAATGAATTTGAGAACACCATTCGACATGTTTGTTTTGAATTTGTGCACCAACTAGTAGGCACACAAGGAATATGGTAAGGATTACACCTTTGAATATTTATGTGGTATTTTAATCATTGATTAGCACATATTGCTTGAAGAAGGAAATATTGGTGGTAAACATCAATCCCACTTGCTTAAGGGAAAGAGCAAGTTGAATCACAGGGAAAGAGGAATTTGAATCATAGGGAAATAGGATGGTTTGATACCCCTATAGAGAGACCTGGATGTCGTGACTAGAAACCTAAAGGGAAAACAGATGCACCCCATCAAATTAAAAATAAGAATACATTTAAGTACTATGGAAATATTTGACATGTGGAGAAGTTTTGCTACAAGAAGAGAGACAATTTAGAGGAGAAGTTTAAATGCCTTGAAGGAGACATTTTCATTGTTTGTTGACTCACTAATAATTTCACCTTCCAAGGTGGAAATTCTCAAGACTTGTTGTCACATTTTGTGTAGAAAGAATGGGTAGTCTATTATGGGTGCACTCAACATATGATTAAGGATTCCTCCTTGTTCATGCCCTTGAATGAAGCTAAGGAGAGAAATATTTATGTTGTCGATAATTTTTCTCTCAATATTGTTGGTCAGGGTGATGTTTCTTATCAACATGGGAGAATTTTCGATGTTTATCACGTGCCAAATATCAGTGTCAAAATGTTGTTTTTTGCTCAATTAACACATACAGGAAATATTGTAGAATTTTGCCCAGATCATTTTTTGTTTTAGATTTGAAGAAAGGTCAGTTGGTTGTCCTCAAAGGGTTTCTCAACCCAAAGGATATTTTGTATAAATTATGTGACACGACTTGACCCGATAGTGAACCGAATGCTCTTGTTTTTCACACTAATGAGAAAACTTGAACTTGGAATAAATGAATCGAACACCTAAATTTTCAAAGTCTACAGTCGATGGAAAATCAGAACATGGTTGTGGTATACCAAAATTTTTTCCCTCTGAAGGAGTCTGTAAAGGTTGTGTGCTTGGAAAGCATCACCAGAAACCTTTTGACTCTAGAAAAGCATGGAGAGAAAAGAACCTCCTATAGCTGGTTCACACTGACGTCTGTTGCATCAATGAACTACCTTCCTTGGCAGGTGCAAGGTATATCTTAAATTTCATTGATGATCTCTCTCATTTCATTTAGGTACATTTTCTGAAGAATAAGAATCTTGTATTTGAAAATTTCAAAGAATTTAAGCCTTTGCTGAAAATAAATGTGGTTGACCCATTAAGTGCCTAATATCAGATAATGGTGGTGATTATGTAAATTTATCTTTTGAAGAATACCTAGTTTGATTTGGTATTGAATGGTAGCAATCGATTCCTCACACACCTCAAGAGAATGGCATTTAAAAATGTAAGAATCAGGCACTAGTTGAAATGGATAGATGTATTTTATAGGCCGAAGATTTTCCTCCTCACTTCGGGGTTGAAGATGTATACTATGCAAATTATATTCTCAATCACATCTTGACTCGAGATGTTCCTTCGATGATTCCAATCGAATGATGGTGTGGAAAGAAACATTAATTCAACCACCTCTTGTGTGTTTGGATGTGTTTCCTGGGCTCATATTTTCGATGATTGCATAAATAGGTTAGATGCAAAGAGTCATGATTGCATCATGATGAGATACTTTGAAGAGTCTAAGGCCTATCAATTGTTTGATCCTGTCAAATGACAAATAATTATCGGATGAAATGTATGGTTTGATGAGAATTCTTATGTTATCAAGTTGTTGAATGCCTCCTATGGATTATTGCAGGATGATCACTTTGATGTTGTTTTCGACTTTGGTTCTCCTATTCCATTTTTAGTCCTTTGACCAGACATTCAAACTCAGTTCTTGTTTCAACTAGACTGTCAACCTCCAAGTCAATTAGTATGTTGATATCTATTTTGAATAGTCCTACATCTCCATCGACTTAAATTACTACAACTTTCGATTGACCTTCTGCAATGAACAAAAATTCACATGTTTCTTGTCTACCCATATGGGCTACCAAGAAAATTAAATCTAATGGATCTGATGCCAATGATATCCCCTCCAAACAAAAAACTCGAAGTCATAAGAAACATGTTAGTGTTGCATTAATGAATCATGTACTTAAAACTTTTGATAATGGTTTTTACTCAAATGCTCAAGGATGACCTAAATAGGAACAAGCTATGAAAGCATAAATCGATTCTTTGTCAAAGAATCACACTTGGGACTTAGTTCCCCAATCTCAAGGAAATAATGTTGTGAAGTATCGATGGGTCTACAGAACCAAATTTAGCTCTGAAGGTATTGTTGAGTGACATGAATCACTCTTAGTTGAAAAGGTATTTTATCAACAAGAAGGTATCAAATACACTGAGACCTTTTCCCTTGTTGCAAAGATGAACTCTATTCGACTAATTATTTCCCTTGCTACTAATTTTAGATGGAAAATCCATCAGATTGATGTGAAGAGTGCTTTTCTTCATGGAGATCTATCTGAAGAATTTTTCATGGAATAATCTCCTAGTTTTGTGACAGATTCTAACTTGGCTTGTCGACTCAAGAAGTTTCTTTATGGTTTGAAGAAAGCTCCCCGAGCTTGGTATGATAATATGAACAATTTATTTCTTCGAATTGATTTCAAACATTGTGAATCTGATCACATCTTGTATGTACTCTGCACCAATGGAGCTACTTTGATTGATTGTTGTATACATTGATGACCTTGTCCTTACTGGTAATAAAACTAATCTCATTCTTAGATTAAAGAAACAACTCATTGACTCCTTTGACATGACAAATATTGGTACTCTACATTATTTTTTGGGTCTTCAAGTATTACCACTATGTGATGGTTTTTTTAATTTCTCAATCTAAATATGTAATGAATATTTTGACACATTTTAATATGGCCGATTGTAAGCCTTGTGATACTCATTTTCAATATGGATTAAAGCTCACCAAAACTTTTCAAACTCCTATAGTTGATCCTACACTTTATCAACAACTTGTCGACAATGTTATTTATATTACTCATAGAAGACCTGACATTTCCTTTGTTGTTGGTGTGGTTTCTCAGTTTATGCAGGACCCCAGAGAAAGGCACTAGAAAACGTTCAAATGAATTGTCTTCTATCTCAAGGGTGTCTCTCATTTTGGTATCAATTATTGTCAAAGTTCATAGTTTATGGTCGTAGTCACTGACTTGAACCAGGCTAGCAACAACGATGATTGAAATCACACTTTTTGATATATGTTTCACTTCATCATTGGGTCGTTGGTGTGGTCATGCAAGAAACAAAAGGTAGTCTCTTTATTGACTATATAAGCATAATATTGTGGCATCGTTCAAGCAAGTAGTGAATCATTCTAGATCCAACAACTTCTAGGTGAAATTGGCTTTCATGTTCAGCCTTAGACTAAAATATACCATGACAATCAGAGTGCCATTTAAGTTGTAGAAAACCATGTTTCCCACAATAAGGTGAAGCATGTTGAGCTCCATGCTCACTATTTGAGATAGTTGGTTCATGAGACCGTTTTCTCTCTCAAATATTACAGAACAATTGATCAAGTTGTTGATATCTTCACTAAGCCTTTATCTGAAGCTATATTTATTA
>ML788605.1:519885-544331 GCA_009831015.1 Picea engelmannii
ACTCTTACTGTCCATATGCTGTATGATTGGTTGATGACACATGAAGAAATCTTAATAATTATTTAAAAGGCATAAAATTGTTTAAGCTTATAAACAACTGATTCACCCCCCCCCCTCTCAGTTGTTCTAGTATTTCCAACATGCTCTGCATCTAATAAATCTCTCCCCTTTGTCATCAATGGAAAAGGTATATTTCCATCTAGGGATTCTCCCTCTAATTGACTTGTCCTTGGGGATACTCCCCCTGACTAAAATCTTCCTGAAATTGATCTCCCGACCTGAACTGTCCTCTTTATGGTGCTTCCTCATGTAAATCTAAGACATATAAGATAAGCATCAAAAGAATGCATTTTGAAGTAGAAATTACTCCGACTCTCTAACGAAGATACTCAAAGGCTTCCCGTGGAAGCGGTTTTGTAAAGATGTCCGCCACTTGTTCTTTTGTTTCCACATCTTCAACTCTGATGTTCTTCTATGCAACATATTCTCGTAGAAAGTGATACTTTATTGGAATGTGCTTCGTCTTGGAGTGCATCACCGAGTTATTTGAGATACTGATGGCGCTTGTATTATCACAAAAGATTAGAATGGGATCATCATACTCAACTTGTATATCTGTCAAAGTTTGTTTCATCCATAGAACATGTGTACAACATGTTGTTGCTGCAATATACTCTGCTTCGACTGTAGATAAGGATATTGATGATTTTTTATTAATTAGACATGATACTAAACACTCACCCAAGTAGAACTATGCTCCACTAGTGATTCGTCGGTCATCAATGCAACCTGCCCAATTTGCATCTGTGTAGGCAATAAGTGATAGATCTTTTCCTTTTGGATACCATAATACAAACTCTTTTGTTCATTTTAGATATCTAAAAATCCTCTTCACTGCTAATACATGTGATTCCTTTGGTGCTACTTGAAATCATGCCACCTGTTCAACTGCCTGCATTACATATGGTCTGGATGCTATCACATATAGTAAGCTACCAATCGTTGACATGTATTTCCTCTGTTCTATAGAATTTTAATCATCATCTTTTCTTAACTTGCAACTAGTTTGCATAGGAGTGATAATTGATTTGCAATCTTCCATTCTTAACCTCTTTAGAATTTCTCTGATATAATTAGTTTGAGAAATAAAAATTCCTTGGTTTCTTTGACGTATCTGAAGACCCGGAAAGAAGGATAGTTCTCAAAGTAATGACATTTCAAATTCAGTCTGCATATTCTTTGAAAAATTTTGGCTTACCCTTGATGTAGAGGTTGTTGTCTGCACTTCCTTTTCTGAACCCTGCATGTTGTAGATATTTATTCAGTCTAGAGTACCATGCTCTTGGAGCCCGTTTTAGACCATACAAGGCCTTCTTCAATTTGAACACGTAATCTTCATTCTCTGACAACTAAAATCCTTATGGTTGTTTGATGTAGACTTCTTATTCATCTTCTGCTTTTTCTTCGTAAATTTGTTCCATTGATTCATTGTCTTCTTCCTTTAATTCTTTTCCACCCATTCCATAAATTGTTACATTGATTCTTTCCACAACTTTGTTCAACCTCAGATCATAACACTTTTATTCTTTCCTTGTACTTGAGTAACTAAAAAGTACTCCTTTTTCCACACGAGAGTCAAAATTTCCCATTCTGCCATCTTCTCTTTTAATGTAGCATTTTCTTCCAAATACTCTGAAGTGCTTCACATTTGTTGGTCTTCCTTTCCATAGCTCATAGGAAGTTTTGTCATTGTCGTTTATGATAATTACTCTATTTTGAATGTGAATTGTTGTATGCACTGCATGTGTCTAAAAAATATCTGTCAATTTTGAATCCATTAGCATTGCTCGAGCCATTTCCTATGTAATTATCATTCATTATGTTAATGTTCCTTTGTATCTGAACCACTCTCTGAACCAATCTATGAATCCATGCTCTCATCCACTGTCATATATATGTCCAAACTTGTTAAGTGTTATTATGAATCCATCTCTATCCATAATGTCCAAGACTCTACTGCACATTGTCCATAATGTTGACCCATTTATCACTGTACTATCATGAAGTATTCACTACTACAACTGATTTACTTCTGTTAACTGACTGCTCTGGTTCTGACTATTCAAACTCTACAAGCTTCTCGAAGGATGGTTCTTTGGTCTGTCACAGCTATCGCATAGACTCCCCTTGTCTAATATTCATGGTACCTGGGAGTCTCTAAGCCAGATGGCTCGGGACAATTCATGCTCTGATGTGCATTCATCATCATCTTCATTGGTAGATTCATCATCTCTCTAAGATTCGACTTCTTTCTTTCTGTCTGTGGATTCATCTTTCACTACAATGCCTGAAAGTACAATCTCTTGAACATGTTCCTTACTTACATGTCCTTATTTTCTTTCAGTTGTTTTCCAAACCTTTCTGTATCTGAAATCTTTCTTTTTCTTCATAGAATTTTCTTCATCTCATTTTATTTCCAATATTGTGATATTTGGGACCTAGTATGTGTTCACCTATTGTTTGTGTTTTCTTATCCATACTTTCTTACATCTGATATCAATGTTCTCTTTCATGGAAGTATCGATCATGCTTCTAAAATCACTAGCTATGTGTCCATAGTTATGAAATTTGTAACATTCAATGTTACATGGGGCCACATAGGCATTTCTTGCTTGAACATTTCTTTTATAATCCCTGCAATCTGCAACCTTATGTCCAAAATTAGTACAATAAAAACAATGAGCATACAAGAAATTTGCATGCCTAGGAGTGAATGATCTTCTTTGTGGTGTATTCCTTCTGAATGTATGCCTTGACTGATCATGATCGTGATTGAAGCTTCTTTATGGATTGAACATGAATTTTCTTCTTGAAGATGTATCTTCAATAGTTTTTTTAGATTCTGGTTGACCATGTTTCCTTCCTTTGAGTACTTCTGCATGACTCTTTCTATTTTCTTCATTCTTCTTTTCTAGCAACCTAGAGTGCTTCTCTTCATTCTCTATAACTTATGTGGATGTTTTTGTCTCTTCAACGTTCTTGTTGAGCTTGAAGATTTTGATTCTCAATGTGACAACTTCTTCTTCAAGATTCTCAACCTCTTCTTCTTTCTTCATTATATGAAACTTCATGACTTCTTTTGTTCTTTTCGCTTCTTCGAGATGAATTTTTAATGTGATCATTTCTTCTTCAAGTCCTTTCTCTTCTTGACCAAAATCTTCCTCGAGCTAGTTTAGATCATTAGTTCATTCCTTAATATGATCTATCAATTTTTTCTCTCTCATTTCTGTTTCTTCCTTATGTGCTTCTATGTTGGCTTCCAAATACTTCTTTTGATATTCAATATTTTCTTCGATCTTTTTGGCTTCTTCTAGATGATTTCATAAGTTCTGGATGACCTGTTGGGATTCTTAAAAAATGTGAACACTTTCCTTTTGTTTCATCAATTATTTCTTGAGTGACTTGATTTCTTCTCTTGGTTCATCTAAATCACTAATCAATTCTTCTTCATGATTGTCTTCCATTTCAATTAGTTTTTCTGTCTCATTTCCTTCATGGAATTCTATTTCAAGATGTCCATGTTTTTCACAATTAAAGCAAAACAACATACCTATGGTGATTATGTACTCTTCATATTCTAAATCTGTTTGACATGGTGAACATAATTCTTCTTGATCTGTATCTGCATCTTCTTTGTCATTTTCTAAATCTATGATGGGTGAAGTATATATGGCATGTAAATTATCCCAAAGTTCTTTGGCTAATGAAAATTTACCAACCTTTTCTCTTACCGGATTAGGTAATCCTTCCCAGATGAAATCCATTGCTATTTTGTTATTCTTCTTCAATTCCTTCTTGGTTGCAGTCTTTTCCCTTTTTGAACTATCATATCCTATAACAACTGATAGAAAAATATAGTGTCCCTGTGGCTGTAAAAATACTTTTTTCCTTCTGCTCCACATCTCATACTTAAAACCATTCTGACCATTAAACATTGGTACTCCATTCTCAGAATAATCCATGATCTCCTTCTAGTGGTTAAACTGTTTCCTAAAGGAACCAGCTCTGATACCAATTGTTGGATTACCGAGAGGGGGGGTGAATCAATAATAGAGCAATTTAATCATTTTTTACCATAAAAGCAAGTGTTATATCAATGTAGCATTATCATCCAATAGTTGTAGAGTAAATAAATAATGAACAAATGAAAAATCACACACATACACAGTACACCAGTGTTTTACGTGGAAACCCAAGGTGGGAGAAAACCACATAAATTTTTCTTATATGTCTTTAAGAATTACATTCATTGGAAGCACCAAATTCCTTTGTTTTCCAGCTGCAACTTGAAGGAGGCTCCAACCCCCTAGTTTCTCTTACTACAACCTGAGGGAAGCTCCAACTCCCCAATTCTCTGGCTACAACCAGAAGGAGGCTACAACCCCCTATGTTCTCTGGCTACAACCAAAAGGTGGCTACAACCACATGTCCTTGCCCCATCCAACCACCCTGAAATATAAGTAGAATGATGAAACCATTATCACACTATCACTGTGAGATATACCATTGTAAACCTATACTAATCAACCTGCACCAAATAACCTATAACAACATGTACCAAACAACTTGCAATCAACCTATACCATAAACAAGTGCATCAACCATGCATCAACTGATATCATCAAAGAGTGCATCAACCATAAATCAACTGATATCATCAAAGAGTGCATCAAACCTGCACCAAATATGTACCAATCATGCATCAACTACACATAAACTACGACTCATCAAGATGTACCAACATCATCAACTATACACCTCATGTATGTGCCAAATCATCAACTACTTGTCTCAACCATGTACCCAACATGTACCTCAACCATATACCAATATAACCATCAAAAGTTCTCTATCAATACATCACACTATCCATAACCAAATACCATAAACCCTTATATCAAACCATGTGCCATAACCTCACTTTTATGTAGCCTCAAGGATGTATCATTCATAAGCCAATCATATACCAATACCACTAACAAGTGTCTCTCACAATGCACCACAAGATATGCCAATAAATCAAACTAAGTGCACTGACAATATACTTCAATAAATCTTCTTCAAAACCATTCTACAACAAGCCCTAAACTTCCAAGAGGGAATCCAACAGATTTACAAGGAAAACCCTCAACTAGATTCATAATTTCAACTCTAGACATATGAAAACCATACCTTTTTCTTCTTGTAGTGTTCTACTGTCAGGGTTTTTCTGCCACACTTTTTCTGCCGCACTTTTCCTGCCACGATTTTCCTGCCGCACTTTTTCTGCTGCACTTTTCCTGCCGTGATTTTTCTCCCGTACTTTGTCTGCCATAGTTTTTCTATCGCACTTTTCCTACCGTGATTTTTCTGCCACACTTTTTCTACCACACTTTTTCTGTCGCAATTTTTCTGCTGCACCTTTTTTTTGCCGTGATTTTTCTACTGCATTTTTTCTACCGCACTGTTTCTGCTGCACTTTTCTCTATCAATAATAACTACCCAAATAATCTTTCACAAAATAGATATTCAATGATATTCAATAGGTGATTAAATGAGAGATTGTTGCCTCTTATTTATACTTTCATGTAGCTTCCTTAAGGGGTTACCTTCTAACCATCTTAACCCACTTTCCTTATTTTAGGGCTAACCCACTTCTAACCACTTTTCCACTTAACTTGACCACTTTCCACAATTAGTAAGTTCTCCATTAACTTTATTATTTAAATATTTTTGTTTTCATCTACTTTGACTTATAGTACACTCATTACTTCACTTTATTATTTAAATAATTTCTTCTTTGCAACCACTTTGACTACTTTGACCTTTTGGGGCTTCCATATGACTCATGAGGGTTCTTCAACTTCACATGGCCATAACTCTCTAATCATGAGGAGTTATGTGACATTCCACATGTTGGAGTTACTTTACACACACCTAGGATTTATTTTTCCTAAGGTTTTTCCTTGTTTATTAGTCATTATTCAGTCTCCTATATTTTAGGAAGAATATTCCTCTAGGCAGAATATTCTCTTCAGTTTTCACTTTAGTTTGACTAGTTGAGTGGAGTCTAGATGTTGCATTGGTTTTGTCACGATGCATCATTGTGATCATCACCAACTAATGCGCATTGTCCTTGGGATCATTACGATACTAGCACATTACTCATGATTCCCTAATCTCCTCTTCACTTCACTTTGTTTATTTCAGTTAACTAAAGACTAATAGACTAGTTAACTCAGACTAGGTGGTAGTTCACTCCCGTAACTACCCGAGAGACTAGACTAGGTCATAGTTTACTCTCGTAACTATTGGTGTGTGTCCAGATCACTCTAGACCGCCACTATGGCGCATTAGTTACTCATGTATCCTATATCTATTGTAAATTATTCACTCTTTGAGTGTGGAATACAGTTAATGAGAATTATTTCATTCTTTCTATCCTTCTTCTTCTTTCTCCAATTCTCTCTGCAAATGTGTGTATTCTTGTTTAGATAGATCTATTATGTGCAGTTTCAACCCATTTACATGGTATCAGAGTCGATGGATTGCTAAGAAAAAGATACACCAAATTATTTTTGCAGGTACTGAAGATTAAAGAACAAAAAAAGATGGAATCTATGTTTTACTCATCAACAATACTTCTCATGCCTCATAACTATTTGGAATGGAAGCCACAAATTATTATTCATCTCATATGCAGACACTTGTGACAAATAACTATGGAAATGAAAGTAGATCCTGATTCCGCCAATGAGAAAAATGACTTTCTCAATAGACAATATATGGCCATAGGAAGTATCTGAACGTCTGTTTCTCCCGAACTTTTCCATCAAGTATATGAAGAATCACAAGAATCAACTCCAAATGAATTATGGACCAGATTGGAGGTTCTATTTGGGAAATAAATAAGATTGTGAAGATTTCATGCAGGAGGTTGAACAGATAGAGCCAAAAGAGAAGCCATCAGAAGATAAAGCCTCTTATTATGAAGAGTCTTCTACAAAAGTATTTGCACAAATTTGTATTCCATTAATTGAAGATGATGTCTACTCCATTTCATATTTGTTTTTTGAAATTCATGTGGAAGATATATGGCATGCATCTCAGGAGTCACATGCAGATACTTTTCCATGCACAATGCATGCATCTTAGGAGACAAAAAGGGAGTTGCGCACATCAAACTCAATTCTGATATTTTCTGAGCACAATTTGTAGAAAAAAATTGGATATTTGAATTCCTCTTGGAAAAATATCCAATTTCAAAAAACAAATCGTTTGAAACAGAGTCGAGGAAGTGAAGTTATGATCATTTTAAAATCAACAAAATTTCAAAAATTTTCCGGAAACGGCTGCACGGTTTTCAAAGTTTCATCCAAACTTTATTTGGATATTATTCATTACAAGAAGAGAAAGTGGATATGTGTGGATATATCAATGATACATCTACTTCATCAGATCTGTGCAGACATCTACATATTCAGCAAAATCTCCAACGAGCACAAACTTACACAATTGCAAGGTCTTTTTGGAGTGAAGGACAAGGTTGCTTAACAACTACTTTTTGTTCCTTCTCATTTTATTTTTTTATGCATTGTAATTTGAGGGGGGGGGTTTCCCATGAGGTTTTCCCTCTTTCCTCGTTTATTTCATTGTATCTTTTGTATTTGGGTACCTAACATGGCCTCATTGCCAGGACCCATTCTTTATTTTCATCATAGTGATGTTCAGGGGGGGGGTGTTGGAGTTACTTCACACACACCTAGGATTTATTTTTCCTAAGGTTTTTCCTTGTTTATTAGTCATTATTCAATATCCTATATTTTAGGAAGAATATTCTCTTCAGTTTTCACTTTAGTTTGACCAATTGAGTGGAGTCTAGATGTTGCATTGGTTTTGTCACCATGCATCATTGCGATCATAACCAGCTAATGCGCATTTTCCTTGGGATCATCACTAGACTAGCGCATTACTCATGATTCCCTAATCTCCTCCTCACTTCACTTTGTTTCTTTTATTTAACTGAAAACTAATAGACTAGTTAAGTCAGACTAGGTGGAATTTCACTCCCGTAACTGCTTGAGAGACTAGACTAGGTGGTAGTTTACTCCTGCAATTGCTGGTGTGTGTCTAGATCACTCTAGACCACCACTATGGCGCATCAGTTACTCATGTATCCTATATCTATTGTAAATTATTCACTCTTTGAGTGTGGAATATGGTTAAAGAGAATTATTTCATTCTTTCTCTCCTTCTTCTTCTTTCTCCAATTCTCTCTGCAAATGTGTGTATTATTGTTTAGCTAGATCTATTATGTGCAGGTTCAACACATTTACACCACATACCACCGTAAATGGCATGACATTTACTATCATATAGAATAGTGTTATCTTCAAATATATTAAAACTCATAACATTATACATCAAACAAAATTGGGTCTGTTACCCAAACTCTTGTGCTACCATAATTCACTACCACACTTTCTTCAAGGGTTGACATCAATGACAACCAACCCAATTTATCAACATGTATTTCAAATTAGTAAATGATTGTATTATTTATTTGGTCGTGTATGTAGATGATATGTTGTTGATAGGGAACAACAAGGAAATTATCCAAGATGTGAAAACTCAGTTGTCCTCTAAATTTGAGATGAAGGATCTTGGTGTTGCAAACTTTATTTTGGGCCGAGAAATTAAAAGAGATCGGGAAAAAATGAAAATTTGGTTGAATCAGAGAAAATATGTTGAGTCAATATTGAAGAGGTTTAATATGTAGGATTGTAGATCAGTCAAGGTCCCTATTCCTGTAGGTATAAATTCATCTACATATCAGTGTCCCAAGACGCAGGAAGAGTAAGAGGACATGGCAAGTGTTCCATATGCTAGTGTGTTTGGAATTTTGATGTATGAAATGGTATGTACTAGACCAGACATTGCACATGCAATGGAATTTTTGAGCAAGTATATGTCAAAACCAAGAAAGGAACATTGGACTACAGTAAAGAGAGTTTTCAAGTATTCGTGTGGCACTATTAGTTATGGATTGTGCTACCAAGGAAGACTAATTTTGGATATATTTTTGGACATACATGGTTTTGTTGATGCAGACTAGGTCGGAGAACTGGATTTCACAGTACAAGGAAAAAACCTTGTAGCAAAGGTTTTTAATGTTAAAATATTTGGAAAAAATTTAAAAAAAAACCTTCGCTACAACCTTTGTTATTTGAAGCGGAGGTTTTAATGAATGTTCCATATAAATAAATAAATAAAATTGGGTAGGCAAAGGTTGTAGTGGAGATTCGATTTTTGGTGCTTTCACTGCCAAAACACATCAGTGTTCTCTTAACCAACCTACCACGGTGCATATGTATAAGACAAAATAATCATTGCTCTTATAATTAGTATGCATCGGTTTCACCTATTTTGTTGTATGAAGAACATCAATGCTCTTATAATTTCTACACACTAGATCCACATTATTTTCATATGAAGCAGTTATGATTTTTAGTTTAAGTATTCCCCAATGCGTTTAAGTTAGTGTGTTCCCCTGTGCTTGTATAATTAGTACATACATGTTCCCGTATCACCATGTGCACCAAAGGGTAGTGAAATTTTGAATATTTGAGGTGAGATGTGATGTAGCCCCCTACTCCCCGTAGGGCTGTGTGACCTCTCGATCAAAGGATATTTGATTCTTGAGTCTGATGACTCTCTGAAACCTTAATGGTTTCCTTTTGTATCAAGACATACGCCCTTTCGACTTCTTGGTGCAGGTCCGATAGAACCTACAACCTTCCCTTTTGTTATGTTGTGAAACCTTAGAGTGTTGAGCGATAGCTCCTTTTTAGATAATCCCTCTCTTGAATGTGACCTTGGGTTATGACCACACGATTGCGGGCACACCCACAAGAGGTTTGGATTTAAACTACTTTTGGGCCCGCAATTATCCTCAAGCTTCCACGTGTCCTCCTGACGAAACCATGGTTTGAATTGCAGCCCACCCTCAATATATTAAACTCCACACAACTCTTGTTCCCGCAATGCTATGGGATCATCGATCTCGCGATCTTGATGATAACTTCTGAATCGATGGTTCAGATCTGCTCCCTTTGAATCTACGGACTAGATATTCCCCTCCTTCAATCAACGACTGCAATCCCTTTCACAACTCTGGATTTGGGGGTTTTGAAATATCAAACCCAACTCTCTTTCGTACTCAAATCTTCTAGAACTCACGATATACTTACACCTATCCTACTCGATCAACGGTTCTTCTACCACTTTGGATGTTTGACCTTTATACTCCGATCAACAGTCCTGATACCCTATTCTCGAATGACAATCGATATCTCCTTCAGGTCTCCAGACTTATGAGATCTCAAATCTCAAACTTACGGTTCCCCAATGGATTTTACCCGGAGTCTGTAATCCACTAACGCGTGTCCTCCTAATCTAATGATCAAGGATTAATTCAGGTATTTACCCAGAGCTCACAGATGTGCGCCATGTCTCCCTCAGATCTCACGGTCCAGTTCTTACTTTGGGTCTTCGGGTCTTTGCACTCCAGCGATTTCAGTGCTCAAACTGAAAACCCACTTCATCTTTTTCTCGGAGCTCGAGATCTGTTGACAAGCGTCTCCTCACAGATCAACGAATCACAACTCTTCAGCTCTTTGGGATTTGGGTGTTTCAAAGTTCAAACTTTCTTCCTTATGAACTCGTGATATCTGACGGCTCACACTCTCTTGATCGATCCAACGTCTAAGGTTCACTTCAAACGATCTGACGTCTCAAGTCTGTTTCGGATGATCGAACGGCTCACAGCTCTTTGGCTCTGAAAATATTAAAGTTCAACCCTGATAGGTTCTCTCTCCTCTGTACGTGAAATGATAAGTCTCGTACACTTCCTTATAATCCAATGACTGTTGATCTTCTTCGCTACGATCCAACGATCACGGTCGCTCTTCCTCCTCATCTTTTGATATCTTCCCGCCTAGAATATTTATTCGCTTTCAAAGATTCTGAACCTTTGTTCTCCCTATGAATCTGACTTTGGGATCTCATCAACACTCATGAAAAGTGTTATATATTTTGAGATTCTACCATTGAAAGGATTTTCAGTCTCCCATGCACACATTGCGTTCTCGAGATTTCGAATAACTCAATTCAAAGGATTTTCTTGAAAAGAAAATTCTTCTCGCCCACCTAGCATTCCTCAGCGCTAGGTCTTTGAAGCTTGTTGGCTTCTTGACGTTGTGCACACCTTGCACTTGGTACGAGTTTCCTTGGTTCTCTCTGAACTTCTCTGATTCAATATGAGACTTAGTCGACGCACTCCTTGCATTCAAGATGCACATCTTGCATACAAGTATCAGAAGAGAAACAATTGAAACTCATCCAGTTTCGTCACGAACTCATACAATCAACCTCTCGGCAATCACACATGAATGGAAATAAACTAAAGAACACACCCAGAATGTAACATTCATTCATCCATACATCAAATGAACACGGTCCAAGGATTTGGGACAATTCTGTCTGTTCTATTCCTTCATGAAAAAAAGAGTTAAATAGTATTTCTTCTACTCTACTCTGTTCTACTGATCTCTATCTTATTCTCCCTATTCTGTCTATATGTTACAATACAACAATAAAAAAACTATCTAAGGACTTGCTCCACGAGCTCTCTCGTCCTATCTGAGATCTATCCTATCACATTCAAAGATGTTACCTACTTTTTCCTATTACAATAACTACCAGTTATTGCTAGATAGAGTCAACACTCCATATATTCAATCTCTTACAGTCCTTCACGACTTTACAAACCAGTTACATTTTTAAATTGTTGTTTACAAAATATCTCAACAACCGATTAAATTCTGAATTTAATGTTTGATTTGAAACTCGGTCCTGCTAAGATGTCATTTGTTTGCCTCCACGCATGTGTTGTTGACTTGGAAGGTGATTCTCCTACATCATATTCCTCTGGTCAATATTTTTCATGGACTCCTATCCATGAGCTCCTGCACTATTTTTCCATGCTTCAAAATATCAGGTTTTGTGACCCAACTTGCATCTTCCATTGGATGATCTTTCCACTTCACTAAGTATTCAAGATATGTCTTCCTCCTGGTTTTCTCTCCATCCCTTTGTTCAATGATTTTCTCCATCTGAGGTTTTTCTGTTGTGGGCAATTTCTTTTCCCACTGGATTTATTTTTGATCATCTGATTCTCCTGCCTCATCTCTCCTGTAAGGACACAAGTCTGCAACATTGAATATCAGTGATATCCCAACATTGTCTGGCAACTCAATTTCATAAGCATTGGCTGCGAATTTTCTGAGAATCCTACATGGTCCTATCTTCTTCATATTCAATTTGTTATACGTTCCCCTTGGAAACCTCTCTTTTCTAAAATGAGCTAAAACTTCATCTCCAACTTCGAATTGAACTTCTCTCCTCTTTTGATCAACTCTGATCTTGTATTTATGGCTGTTGTTCTGTAGTTGTTCTTTGTCTCTATCATGGAGTTTTTGCATTTCTATTGAAAAATCCTCTGCTCCAACACTTCTGAACTCATCTTGATTCAAATATCTCAACTCTGCAATCCCTCTTGGTTGTATACCATACACAATTTCAAATGGACTTTTTCCTGTGCTCCTATTCACTGAATTGTTGAATGCCAATTCTGCTTATGCCAGAATCTGATCCCATTGTCGACCTTGCTCAGTGACTAAAATTCTTAACAAGTTTCCGAGACTCTTGTTTACAACTTCAATATGTCCATCTATATGAGGGTGATATGTTGAACTAAAGGACAAGTTCATCCCCAACCTCTTTCATAGAGTCCTCCAAAAGTGTCCTATGAATTTGGTGTCCCTGTCTGAGAATATGCTCCTTGGCAATCCATGTAGTCTCACTACTTCTCTAAAAAAAACATTGGCTATGCATGTGGCATCATTTGTCTTCTGGCATGGTATGAAATGTGCCATTTTTGAAAATCTGTTCACCACAAAAAATATGGAATCGCTCCCTTTTTTGGTTCTAGGCAATCCCAAAACAAAATCCATACTGATTACATTTCATGGCCTCTCTGGAATTGGTAATGGCTGATACAAACTAGTGTTTTGTTGTCTTCCTTTTGCATATTGGCAATTTATGCATTTGTTCACAAAAATTTTCACCTATGCTCTCATGCTCGACCAATAGTACGAATTACTCAGCTACACAAATGTATTATCGTGACCAAAATGTCCAACTAAACCTCCATTGTGTTTCTCTTTCAGCAGGTTATCTCTCATTGAGCATTTTGGTATGCATAATTGGCTTCCTTTGAACAGTAATCCATCCTGGATCAAATATTCGGTCCATGGGCTTCTGTCTCCCAACAAAGGATTCTTGCATGCCTCATAAGCCTCCTTAAAATTTGCATCTTCTTTATACATCTCCTTGAGGTGTTGAAACCCTAAGGTCTCCACTTGGAATTCATGTACAATCAAACTCCTCCTGCTCAAAGAATCTGCAACTTTGTTAACAGTTCCAACAATGTTCTTAGTGACAAAAGTAAAATTTTGCATAAATTCTACCCATTTTTCATGTTTCTAATTCAACTTTTCTTGCCTAGTAATAAATTGTAAAGCTTTATTATCACTGTACAAGACAAATTCTTTGGGAATTAGATAATGTCTCCACTTCTTCAAATCTTGAATCACTGCATAAAATTATTTGTCATGTGTGGAATAATTCTTCTTGGTGTCATTCAGTTTCTCACTGGAAACTGGCCTATTATCCTGACTCAAGACCGCTCCAATAGATAATCCACTTGCATCACATCTCACTTGAAATGTTTTTCCAAAATCTGGTAAGACCAGAATTGTCTGCTCTGTGATTTTCTCCTTCAACACTTTGAAACTTTTTCCAGTTTCCTTTGTCCAACTGAAGGACTTGTGTTTCTTCTTCACAATGTCCAGCATGGGTGCACATTTACCACTGAAATTTCTGATAAACTTTCTATAAAATCTTGCTAACCCATGAAAACTTCTTACTGCAAATATGTTGCTCGACAACGACCATTCTCTGGTCACTCTCACTTTTTCTAGGTCCATATTCAATTCATTTGAAGAGATTACGAACCCCAAATATATGAGCTCATTCTTCATAAAATAACTCTTCTTCAAATTTATCAACAATTTCTCTTGCTGCAACCTTTCCATCACTGATGTCAGATGTCTTAAGTGTTCTTCCTTTGTCTTGCTGAAGATTGGTTTGCCATCTAGATATACTATGAAAAAATTGCCTATGAAGTCTTTCAAGACTTCATTCATCAATATCATAAATGTGTTTGACACATTTTTCAGCCCAAATGGCATGACCAGCCATTCAAACAATCCTTCATTTGTCTTGAATGTTGTTTTCCATTCATATCCTTCTCTCATTCTTATTTGATTATATCCACTTTCAAGTCTATCTTGGAAAAATAGATCGCTCCACTCAAACAACCATCAAATCATCCATCATAAATCTGTACCTAATGGTTATCTTGTTGATGGCTTGAGAATCTATACACATTCTCCATCCTCCATCTTTCTTTGGACTTAACACAGTTAGTATTGTGCATGGGCTTAGGCTTTCCTCGACTAAACCTTTATCCAACAACTCCTGGACTTGATTTTTTACCTCCTCATTCTCTCTAGGTGTCAACCTATAGGCTTCTTTGTTTGGTAAACTAGCTCATGGAATAAGGTCAATATGATGTCTTATACTCATAATGAGTGGCAATGAGTGTGGTAACTCATCCACTACTATATCAACAAATTTTTTGAACAGTTCCTGGATTTCTATAGGAAAATCTTCCACAAAAGTATTTATAAGGATAACTCTAGGCTTCCTCACTACAACAAACTGCATTTCTTTTTCCTTCTTGACTTATTTCAAGAGTTCTTTCCCACTCATGAGGAGTATGCTTGAACTAGCTTCCCTCTTTTTCTCTTTGTCTTCTATGGGTAACAACATATGTGTCCTACCATTTTTTCTAGGGTATAGGTATTATTCCTTCCATCATGAATAAACTTTCAGTCATACTTCCATGACCTCCCCAATAAAATATGACAAACATCCTTAGGAATTACATCACATAATATTTCATCCCTATGACCTCCTATTTTAAATTCAACTTGGCATTGTTGACTTACCATGACTTGATGTCCTTTCTGCAACCACGATACCTTGTATGGGTTTGGATGTGCAATTGTCTTCAACTCTAGCTTCTCCACCATCTTTGTGGATACTAGATTGTCAATGCTCCCACTGTCTATGATCACCTTGCAAACTCTTTATTTCAACTTGCAAACAATTCTGAATAGCCTTGTTTGTTGAACTGGTTCCTTTGCATCCTCCTCTGGTTTAAGAATAATTTTCCTCACCACGAGGTTCCTTCCGCCTTCTGTTGCTTCTACTTCCACATGCTTATGTGCTTCAACAATGTGTGCTTCACCTCCTTCTCTTTTTCTATCGGGACATTCCCAAGATTTGTGTCCTTCTTTTCCATAGGTATAACATTTAACTACGCCTCCTCTGGCTCTTCCTCGTCTCTTCCTTTGGAAAACGAACTTCTTCCACCATGTTGTCCTTCTTTAGAAATTCCACCTTTCTCATGG
Source organism: Picea engelmannii (assembly GCA_009831015.1). Classification (NCBI taxonomy): domain Eukaryota; kingdom Viridiplantae; phylum Streptophyta; class Pinopsida; order Pinales; family Pinaceae; genus Picea; species Picea engelmannii. The sequence continues at coordinate 535,584 of ML788605.1, forward strand.
TGACTATGTTGTTTGTCAGCTTCATGCTTCTACTTCTAGAACTTCACTCTGGTAGTTCCCTTACCTCTTCTTGAGTTTCCTCCTCTACTTCGTTGGCTTTACTTCCCGACCAATTTTTCTTCAGCTTTCAAGGTGGCTTGATAAGCATCTTCGACTATACTAACCGACCTCATGTTGATCTCTTCTTAGATTTCATATCTCATCCCATTGATATATCTAGCTATCTTGTCATCTTCATTTTCCTTCTATCCATCCCTGATGTTCAGTCTATAAAATTCTTCAGTGTACTCCTTCACTGATAAACCTTTCTGTCTCATGTTCTGCAATCTTCTGTAAAGATTAATTTGCTAATTCTTTAGGATAAACTTGGCTTTCATATTAGCTACCATCCTATCCCACTTTTTAATTTTCTTCTTACCATTTATCCTGCGTTCGGCTTGCAGTTCATCCCACCATAGCGTTGCATGACCTTTCAGTCTTGTCACTACATGCTTCACCATCTTGTCTTCTTCGATATCTTCATAATAGATGTATTTTTTCATAGCACGTACCCAATCTAAAAATTCTTCAACTTCTAAATTACCTTCATACATCGATACCTCCATTCTTTCTCTGGATCCTATTTTTGAAACAGATTTTATTAAGCAATCTTGTGCAGAAACCTCTGCTACATTTTCTTTGATATCTTATTCTTCACTCTCAGCTTCACTTATATCTCCAGCATCTGGTGCTCTTCTTTGCATTGTTTCCATGGCATCCAGTCTCATTCGGAGTCTCCTCATTTCTTCTTCCATTTTTGCATTCTCTCTGCGCCTTCTGGGTGGCATGATTTCACTGCATCACCTACAAATAGAAATCAAATTTCTTTGATACCACAAATGATACCAACTTTCCTCCTCTCTCTTTCTATCTAATGTATACAAACAACTTATAATCAGCTTTGATACCACCTCATTCATCCCCCCTACTCCCCATAAAGTTGCGCGACCTCCCAGTCAAAGGATCTCTGATTCTTGAGTCTGATGACTCTTTGAAACCTTAATGGTTTCCTTATGTATCAAGACACAAGCCCTTTTAGCTTCTTGGTGCAGGTCCAATAGAAACCATGACCTTCCCTTTCACTCTATTGTGAAACCTCAGAGTGTTGAGCGATATCTCCTTTTCAGATAATCCCTCTCTTGAATGTGACCTTGGGCTATGACCATGCGATTGCGGTCGCACACACAAGCGGTTTGGAGTTAAAATACTTTTGGGCCAGCAATTATCCTCAAGCTTCCACGTGTCCTCCTGACAAAACCACAGTTTGAATTGTGATCCGCCATCAATATCTTAAACTTCGATACAGGATCATTGATCTCGCAATCTTGACGATAACTTCTGAATCGACGGTTCAGATTTGCACCCTTTGAATCTATGGACTAGATCTACCCCTTATTCAATCAACAACTGTGATCTCTTTCGTAACTCCAGACTTCAGGGTTTTGAAATCTCAAACCCAACTCTCTTTCATACTCAAATCTTCCAGAACTCATGATCTGCTGACACTTGTCCTATTCGAACAACGATTCTACTCCCACTTCGGATGTTTGACCTTTATACTTTGATCAATGATCCTGTGACCCTCTTCTCAATCGACGGTCGAGATCTCCTTCGGATCTCTAGACTTCTGAGATCTCAAATCTCAAACTTCCTTTTCCCCAATGGATTTTACCCAGAGTCTATAATCCAGTGATTGGTTTCCTCCTGATCTAATGATCGAGGATTACTTTGGGTATTTACACGAAGCTCACAGATGTGCGCCACGTCTCCCTCATATCTCATGGTCCATATATTACTTCAGGTGTTTGGGTCTTTGTACTCCGGTGATTTCAGTTCTCAAACTGAAAACCCACTTCAGATTTTTCCTGAAGCTCAAGATCTGTTGACAAGTGTCTCCTCACAGATCAACGACTCACGACTCTTCATCTCTTCGGGATTTGAGTGTTTCAAAGTTTAAACGTGTTTCCTTATGAACTCATGATATTCGACGGCTCATGCTTGCTTTATTGATCCAACATCTGAGGTTCACTTCAGATGATCTGACATCTCAGGTCCGTTTCGGATGATCGAATAGCTCACGGCTCTTCAACTCCGAAAATCTCAAAGTTCAACCCCGATAGGTTCTCTCTCCCCTGTACATGAAATGCTAAGGCTCATGCACTTCCTTCTGATATGGCAACTATCGATCTTCTTCGTTGTGATCCAATGATCACGGTCACTTTTCCTCCTGAGCTTATGATATCTTCCCGCATGGAATATTTATCTACTTTCAAAGATTTCGAACCTTTGTTCTCCCTACGAATCCAACTCTAGGATCTAGTCAACACTCGTGAAAAGTGTTATCTCTTCTGAGATTCTACCCTTGAAATTATTTTCAGTCTCCCATGCACACCTTGTGTTCTCAGGATTTCGAATAACTTAGTTTGAAGGATTTTACTAAAAAAAAAAATCTTCTCGCCCACCTGGCATTCCTCTGCAATGGTTCTTCAAAGATTGTTGGCTTCATGATGTTGTGCACACCTTGCACCTGGTCTGAGTTTCCTTGGTTCTCTATGAAATTATCTGAGTCAATTTGAGACTCATTCGACGTACTCCTTGCATTCGAGATGCACACCTTGCATACAAGTATCATAAGATAAACAATTGAAACTCATCCAGTTTTGTCACGAACTCATACAATCAACCTCTCATAAATCACACATGAACAGAAATAAACTAAAGAACACACCCAGAATGTAACATTCATTCATCCATACATCAAATGAACACATTCCAAGGATTTGGGATAATTCTATATGTTCTATTCCTTCATGAAAACAAAAGTTCCATAGTATTTATTCTACTCTACTATGTTCTACTGATCTCTATCTTATTCTCCCTATTATGTCTATCTGTTACAATACAACAATGAAAAAACTATCTAAGGACTGGCTCCACAAGCTCTCTCGTCCTGTCTGAGATCTATCCTATCACACTCAAAGTTGTTACCTACTTTGTCTTATTACAATAACTACCAGTTATTGCCAGATAGAGTCAACACTCCATATATGCAATCTCTTAGAGTCCTTAATGACTTTACAAACAAGTTACATTTTTAAATTGTTGTTTACAAAATATCTCAACAACCGATTAAATTCTAAATTTAATGTTTGATTTGAAACTCGATCCTGCTAAGATGTCATTCGCTTTCCTCTGCGCATGTGTTGTTGACTTGGAAGGCGATGCTCCTGCATCAAGATGTTGAAGCCATTGTTTTTACTAAGAACCGATGCATATATCATACTTATAGCACTGGTGAGTACATTATATTTAGAGCCCGGTGAATATAATAAACATAAATCACCAATGCATACATTATACTTAGAGCCCCAATGTGTATTGTAAATATGGCCACCATAAAATTTTGAAATGATCAATATTCTTGTATGTTATATTGTTTACGGAATGGTGTTTTTTCTCAATATTTCACACCAATGCGTTTGTATAATTAATGGGAATTGGTGCATATGATGCCTTAAAAGACACCTCTTTCTATATTATGGCACGCACTATCTAGTGAATTCATAATAATACATTGCAATTGTTCGTTTTTACAAATTTTCAGTTAATCATCTCAAAATAAAATATTTTGTATAACAAAATTTTTATATTTTTGTTATTTCATTTTGATATAATGATTGCATTAATGTGTCATCCAATGAATTGCACCTTTTTTATTTGTAACAATTTAAATCATCCACATATTAATTATTCAACAACGCAACATTTTACAACATTCGACAATGGAATAAAATAAGAAACCCATTTTATTATATATGAATAAGAGACTAGTTCTCATACAAAATGGAACAACATAAAGGTCCAAAACAATCAAATTGAAACCAAAAGGTAATTTATAAACTTATTGGTAACATGTCCTCATGCAATTGGGACAATATTTCGAGCACATTAAACAAAATCCTTGATTTTCAAAGACAAATATTCCAAAACATACAACTTGCAGTAACATTCAATTATATTGATGTTCATTCATCACTTGAACTGTTGTCATCACTCAAGCTATGTGCATGCCTCATTTATTTATCATTTGTAGGAGATATTGTACTTTGGTTATTTAACCTAATGTTTTCTTGATCGACTTATTTTGTATGTTCTACCTCTTCATATTACATCTATAAACATAGAAATAAAGTGTAATAAGTATATCTACATTTTTATATATAAATATATAGTAGAATATACATGATTGGATAAATAAAAAATAATACCTCGACAATAAATCTTTCATAAAGTACAACACACATTCTTTCGAAGCCATGCTTCATGCTTTCTTTGAAAATCTCTTATGTTGGTTGCATTCCATACTTTGTTTTCTGCATGTTTAATACGTCATGACAAAGCACAATCAATATAATTAATATAATGGATTATTGTCGTTTCATTAATTATAAAACAATGGAAGTTCAACAAAATGACTACTTACAAATTGTTCTATTAAACCTTCATACTTCAACATATATTCACAACCCATACTTAACCCAATGTCTATCAAATCATGGGTTGGATCCTCTTTATATGTTAGCACCTAATAGAATACATCAATGGACAAGTGTAAATTAACTATTTAAATATAAAGATCACAACAAACATGAACTCTTAAGTAAGGCCTAAAACGTAAATACTCACAAAGTTTGCAATCAACTCTTTTGTTCGTCATTGTCTTGCTTATGTGTTAAATGGGTTCTATTTTTATTTTTATTTTATGCAACAAAACAATTGAAAAATAGTATTTCATGTGATAATTAAATAATAAATGAATGATTGCATACCTCTGATGCACATTGTAGTTTGGATGGCTCCTCTTGTGACACAATTATGTTCATTTATTTTACCATCTCCTTCTATTATTTTTTGGACATCCCTACCGACATGTATTGTTTTTCCCCTCATTTGTCCCTTGAACTTTTCAAAACCTCCCTGAAAAAATAAAAGCTAGCAATCACTAGATACAAAAATTAAGTAATATTTTTACAAAAATAAGATACTAATGCATATAGTAACTTCGTACGCATTGGTGTGTCAACCATATGTATACGCACAGGTATATGATGACAGTGTCATTTCAAAATCGAAAACATTTTACAAATTTTTGTATTCAGTTGGTGCTTTGTAAATTGATAAAAGCACCAGTACCTAAGTATTGTTTATTATACACCACCGACTTATGAAAAAATTTAAGACATGACAGTTTCCATATAAAAATAGTAATATTTCCATTTTAAACTCAATGTTGCTCTTTATAATAAAACGCACCCTAGTGCTTATCTATGTACAATGTGAACCGCCGACCATGAAAAGTTTTGATTTTTTAATTATCTCTAATTTAAATTAAGAAGTGTCGTTGACATGAAAATACGTACATGTGATCTACCTATGTACAAAGCACACCTCTATCATGAATGCATTTTTTTTTAAATCAACAGTGACAAGTTGGTTTGGGATGCAGTGTAATGAGTGGTCCCATTGCAACAGATAGGAAACACCTCATATACAAATAAAAAAACCCTATAAAAATAGTTTGCTTCAAATTATTATCCTTGTGAAATATAGATAGACAAAGAAAGAAAAACAATGAGGAAATTAGGACTTCCAATATCAAAGGTAACTATGAAACCTTTTGTTTGTTTGTTTGGGAATGCATTGAAAATTACTTGAATCAAATAAGGGAAATATTAAGATAATTAATAAAATCAAATCATATACCTGAAATTTCTCCTCTCCATATTTGTATGTCACCTACGATAATCCCTTTCGAATTTGGATATTAAAATAAATCCACCCACCTCGAATTTTTTGTTGGTAAATCTCTCTTGCACAAATCTCCCCTCTAAATTTTGGCAAAAGAATCAAAGAATGGATAATTTTTTCATTTATAAACCCAAACTAAAATTCTTGCTCATTTTTTGTTGTATATTTCAACGCAATGATGATAAACACACATGTTGTTTTTTGTTCGTAATGTTTTTGTGGTGCACTATATATTGAGTAGCACACCACTCGGGTGTGTGTGTATAACTCATAAACTCATTATTTCTTAATAAATTTAAATGGATTGATACTAAGCATGTGATAATTTTCCAACTTGCTTCAATTAGTATGTTATACAATTTTTATTGCATTGGTGTGATGAATAAGTACTTACGCACTGACAAACAATTTAATTTGAAAAATGAAAATCCAAACATCCATATTTAAATTTTTTATAGGTTCCGCTTTGCAGAGAAAATAATTGAGGCCGAACTTTGGTGCTTCTCGCAATTTAAAGCATCAATAGTTTTTTTTTGTAACGATGCATTGTGGCATCCTTATATGATTAAGCACACCATTAACTTATAAAAGTTATTTGAATTTTGTTTTGAAGTTAGATTGTTCTATGCTTTTCAAGATGATGGTTTTGGCTCAAATGTGGGAAAAAAATATTAAAATTTCAAATGGTCAATTATTCAAATTCCATTTCACTCCATATCGTTGCAAGTCCTTCAAGTTATCCCTCGTTGATTGTAGTAAGTCTACATTTTATTTATAATTTATTTATCTCATTGAATTTATGTTTTGTATGCACGTGCAATGGAATAATTGTTCATTGAATTTTGCAGGATCGTGATTTAGGATCGAGTTTGGATGCATAATATATTCTAGTAGTCCCATAATTATGCAAGCTCTTATCAGGAGAAACATACCACAATCAGATGTTTGATAAAAATGGATAGTTGTTTTAACCTACTAATTATAATTGTTTGGGAATGAAATGGAACACAATATGAAACAAAGAACACAATATTGTAGACCATTATAGGGAAAAAAAATTCAAAGAATAGAGGTCACGTCTAAAGACATCGTTACAACGCTTAAGCACAATGTACTGTGATTAGAACATCACAATGAATATTGCACATTTTGATATACATGATCTATTGTGCAATCTCAAATCACATTTGGCATATTGATAATGACCCAAGGGGGTATTCTTTTATAGTCTCAAGATCTAACTAACTCCCATAGAATATGGAATATATTTTCCACACACAATCATCTGTGGTTAGGGTTGGCTCCACAAAATCCATTCTGTCAATTCATCTCAACATGAATCGATCCAACTGACTATCCATCCAAATCATAGTCGATTGCATGACTATTCAATCCATCGTCCGACTATCTTCGATTATTGGTCAATTTTCCAACCGACAGGCACATCGACTACCTGATCGACTAGTGTGGTGTGTTGTTCGATCTCCCGATCAAATGTGTCCAAATGTAAGTTGACATATTGATATCTAAACACAGGATGTGTGTGATGGATCATCAATGCTTGATGTTCCAACACCCCCCATCATCACATGACTCTGGAGGTTCAGGAGGTAAAATTACATCACTGGAACACCCCCCCATAATTGCAGCTTCCTGAAGCCCAAGCAAAGTGTGGAGATTGATAAATATGGATTCAACTAAATATTTTGTGTATATATTGACAACTTGAGCTTCAATGCAACAATACTCAAGAGAAACAACGTCATCATGAACCATTTGTCGCAAATAGTGAGCATGAACCTCAACATGTTTCATCTTATTGTGGGAAATAGGGTTGTGAGATTGATTATCACATAAGATTGTAGTCGAGGTTTGAACATGTTAAGAACCAATTATCAATATAGCATAGAAAAACCTCAGAAAAAGTACTCAACGCCTTGAAAAATAGATAAATTCAGATAATAAGCCTCTTCGAGGGGGAAACCTCCTTTTACCCCACTTAAATGTTCAAGTACAAGATGATTCAAAATGAAAATGTCTCCTTGGTATATATAGGAGACTAGGAGGTATAATTACAACTAATGGCCTAAAGCCGACATAAATAAAATAACATTACTAATATAATATGCCCCAATTAAGGGGTAATGAGCCAATATTAGGGCTTAACATGCCCCTCCTCTTGAGACAAGTGTTGTCCGCAATGATTGAGTAACTCTGGATGCTTCTGTATAAAATAATCATCTTCCCAAGTGGAATCTTCAGCCGGTTGTTTCCTCCATTTAATGAGATACTCTAAAATGGATCTATTTCTCAGCTGGCGAATTCTTGTGTCAGTGATGTCTTTAGGCTCCAATATGTTTTTTCCTTCCTCGTCAAGTTCTAGAAATATAGTTTGAACTGGGATCTTTTCGCCTATAACCTTCTTTAAGCATGAAACATGGAAAATTGGGTGTACTCATGAAGATGTAGGCAACTCCAATTTGTATTCCATAGTACCAATCTTTTGCAACACCTTATAGGGGCCATAGTACTTTGGTGATAATTTATCATCCTTCTTGGCTTGCTTGAGGGACATATGTTTGTATGGTTGTAGTCTTAAAAACACCCAATCCCCTACTTCAAAACTTCTTTCACTAGGATGTTGATCTGCTTGTTGTTTCATGCGATTATGTGCCATGGTCAGGTTGTCCTTTAAGATTTGGAGAACTTGTTGTTGATTCTCGATGTGATCTTCCACTCCTTGAACCTTAGATTTTTATTTTAGAGAAGAAGTGATGGAAGGAGGGTGGTATCCATAAAGTTCCATAAATGGTGTCATTTTTTTTGCAGTATGAAAGGAAGTGTTATACCACCATTCTACCAAGGGTAACCATTTGAACCATTGTGTTTGTTTATCAGAGA
>ML788605.1:572807-590951 GCA_009831015.1 Picea engelmannii
GTCTTTTGGTTCTTTTTGTTTCTATGTCCCTATGCTCATGAATTTAGTTTTTATTGCATCTCTTAGTTTAATTCTTAATTGTAGTTTTTAGTTTCTTTCCCTAACTCTTTTCTTTACAGTTGTCTTGCTCAGCAGACCCAGATGAGCTTGCAAGCACCTCTGTTTTACTCACCAAGGTGACAAAAGAGGCGCAACAGGTGTAAGAAAATCATAATTGAGTAGTTGTATTTTTGTATTTTCAATGGAACTAATGTAAATGTATTTCTTAATTCGAAATTTGTTTTATAAAGTGGTTGTTTGCATGTTTATTATTGGGAAAAAAAATTACATGCTTCTAATAAATTTTTGGTATAATGTTTGAGAATAGTAAATTCATTGTGTTACTAATATTATCGATGTAATGTTCAATATTTTTTAAATCATGATTCTTATGATGAGTGACATGTCTACCATCTACCATTGCACCCCAATACGATGTCAAGTCATGAGATTTCTATTAAATGAGCACAACTAGGAGAGGAAACATACTGAAAATGGTTGTATCAACCACATATTCAATTCCCAATATGATCCAGGTAGATATCAATGGCCACCCACCTTTTCCAACTGGCTCAAAACAGTTTTTTGGCAATTTTGTTAATTTACTATTTGTAGCAGTTTTTAACTTCTGGGGCCATTTTGAGAACCTAAATGAAGGTTTTTCGGGATAAAGCTTCTCAATTATAGAAAAAATCTCTCCTTGATCCCCCAAAATGAATCTCCTCAACAATACCTTTCCAATGATCTATCGTGCGCCCCAAACGGATATCGTATGCCAAAGTTACACCCCCGGGAAGTTGATACACCAAACTACCCAAAACGGGGTCCACAAAACCGTTGTCTTTTCATCTTCCGAGGTTAGGGTTTTGGATTTTATTTATGATAAAAAGGCCTTTGGAGCCTCATTTTAAAATCATCTTCTTGTGAATGTGAGTAGTGGACACATCTCTTCTCAGAGATAAGCTGCCACCATTCTAGCGAGTCTTTCACTTTGTAGTTTTACAATCTTTGTACATTTTCGCTCATTAATAGAGCATTGTGTATTATTGTATCTCTTCATTTATGGTTGTATATCTGATACATTTATGTTATATTATTGGATATCTGAGATATCTCTATACATTTCTTTATCATATTTCCTCTCTCATTTCATGTCGAAAATAATCTGGATCAGTGGTATCAGAGCAAGATGCTCTTGATCATTTTTCAGTGCATGTCCCCGACAAGGTCTGAGTATAGAAAGTTGGGTCTCAATATTTTATCTCTTGAAGACATTCACTCTCACATGTCTAAGAAACCCTCCATGGTGGAAGAAAATAAAAAATGACAGAGAAGATGATTTTAGTAATATGTTGCTTGAGCAAGTTCTCACGCGACAGAGGGATGAAATGATGGAGAATTTTTCCCATGTCCTTCAATGTTTGTCGATACCAACATGCGCGTCTTCATAAAGCGGACACTTTGGAACTACCTCGCCTTTCAAGGTACAAGTTAATTTTGATATTCCCATATTTGAAGGACAGATAAATGTGAACGCCTTAGAAAAATGGTTAAATCTGCTAGAAGGTTATTTCTATGTTCATAATTTCTCTGGGAGGGAAAAGATCACCTTCACACTCCTTAAGTATCTCCCCCATGTCAAACATTGGTGGAAAAATTACTGGGAGAAAATTTCCACAGAAGAGTCTGGAATATATGGGGTCGAGCCCACTTGGGATTTTGTTTTGGATGCAGTAAAGGAACAATATTACCCTATTGGAAACTATGAGGACCAACACATAAAATGGACCACACTGCGGTGAGAAAGGGGCCAAGCAGTTCTAGTGTTAACCAATACCTTCCATACCTTGCACACAAAGTTGGGTATCAAAGAATCTGAATGAAATTTGGTACTGAAATACCATGGGGATCTACATAGATACATCCAAACTAAAATGGATTTTCTTGACATCTCATCACTTGGTTTTTCTTATCGATATGTTTTTAAAATCGAGCAGAAGTTTAAGCACTAGAACAAATGGGAGTTCAGATCTAAAAATCCACAAAGACAAAAGTATGATAAATATGTCCCTAAAAAACAACATCTTGAAAACCAGTCCAAGCCACATGAAAAGAAGGGTGACGAAAAGATGAAGAAGGACACTGGAAAATGGTGTGACTTCCACAAAATCCCCTGCACAACACCAATGAATGTCACTCAAAAATGTCATTGGTGTCCGAGAAAAAATACAAGGAGGTGAACCCTGATTCAGAATTTGATTCTGAAAATACTGATAGAAGACAGATCATCGACACAAACCCCACTCTTATTTTCACGACCACAACAATTCAACCAGAAGAACCAACAAATTCTTAAGAGGGGAGCACATTTTTCATTCACACATGTGGGTAAAGGGGACCACGCTACATTTTGTTGTTGATAAAGGAATCAATAAGAACCTCATCTCATCAAAGGTCATCAAACAGTTGTGATTGTCAACAACACCACACTCGCAACCGTACAACATCGGGTGGCTTTGCCGAGGACAAGATCTTTGTGTCAGCCACTAGTGTCGATTTTCATATGGCATCCATCACTTCAAGGATGAGGTATTATGAGATGTTTCCCCCCTGGATGTCTGTGTTGTTCTCTTGGGCCAGCCATATATGTGGAAGCACCATACTATTTATGAGTCTCGACCCCATAGTGACATTTTTACTCTGGGGGTCATCTCTACAAGATACCAGAGGTAATTCTAACTATTGTCCCACCTAAACAGTGTTGCAAGGTAGTATCTCATACTACAAAATTCATCTTTTTCACAGTCTGTTCAAAGTGTGAACAAAAGAACACCACTACAACCTCAGTCCAAGCACCTTTTATCCAACAGAAGCAGGTCGACAAGATTACAAAAAAGTGTAAAGATTCCCTCTTTAGACATGCATGTCATGTAGCCAGACTAGTTAAAAAGGTCCAACCCTTCCAGCCACAAATTTGTGATAACCTTCAACAATCTAAGAAGTGCAACATCTCCAACGAGGCAAACAACTCATCAAGATGCAGATTCAACAAACGCTTTTCCCTCTCCCCTGGGCACTCAACAAAATGGATGCCATTTCTTCCTAAGAAGGTAGTATTGATCCAGGTGGATATCAGTGGCCACCCACCTTTTCCAATTGGCTCAAAACAATTTTCTGGCAATTTTGGTAATTTACTATTTTTAGTAGTTTTTAACTTCCGAGGCCATTTTGAGGGCCTAAATGAAGTTTTTTCAGGATCAAGCTTCTCAAAGATATAAAAAGGCTCTCATTGAGACCCCAAAATTAATCTCCTTTATGATACCTTTCCAACGAGCTATCGTTCACCCCAAACAGAGATCGTATGCCAAAGTTATGCCCCTGAGAAGTTGATACACCAAACTACCCAAAACGGGGTCCACAAAACTGTTGGCTTTTCATCTTCCGGGGTTAGGGTTTTGGATTTTATTTATGATTAAAATGCCTTTGGAGCCTCATTGTAAAATTATCTTCTTATAAATGTGAGTAGTAGACACATCTCTTCTCAGAGATAAGCTTCCACCATTCTAGCGAGTCTTTCACTCTATATTTTTATAGTCTTTGTACATTTTCACTCATTAATAGAAAATTGTGTATTACTATATCTCTGTGTTTATGGTTGCATCTCTGATACATTTATGTTATATTATTTCATATTCAAGATATCTCTGTACATTTAATTATTATATTTCCTCTCTCATTTTGTGCCGAAAATAATCCGGATCACAATACGTCCTAAGTCACCAATTCAAAACCTCTACATTAATACTAGGTCTTCACATGTTGGGGACAAAAGAAATGATATAGAGGTTAGTATGGATGATTTATTATGGGATACCGAGGCCATGGAGGGAATAGTTTTACATATTATATGATTTTTTCTATTATAGCAGTGAGTACATCAAGAAAATTTATGACACGCCAAGGGAATTGGTTTGGGATGACCAACCAGATGAGGAAAAAAATGAAGGGGATCTACTCCAAACGAATGGAAAAATGTGCTTAATAAAGAGTAAGTCACTTCTGTTTTGTCAATTTGGCACAGAATAATTGTTTACACTAAATTTGATAATATATATTTGATCTCATGTTAGTTGTTTTGAATTATTGTATACATCAGTGGATTTAGAAATTGATGCCATCAATAAATTCATTCTTTACGATGTGGAGGAAACGCAACCATGGGTCGTATTGTATGAAAATAAAATAAGGAAATGGGACAATGACATGAAATAATTCAGATGGTTATATGGGGATTGGTGGTTTGTATTGAGACAGGATCTGATATCTAAAGATATTTTTTAGAACAACAATGTTATAATTCCAAGCGATAAAGATAATCAAGGTGATGGAAACAAAGACTGATATGTAAATGTTTTATTTCGACATTTAGATTGTGGATGTGTCATTTTATTATGGGTATCTATAATGGACAATTATGTTTTTTATTTTCCTTCAATTTATAATGTTGGATATGAAAAGTTAATTGTAACATCCCCATTTATAATCCTTGTTTTTGCAATGTTTAATTAAATACAATGTATGGCCACAACCTCGAATATGTAATTTGTAAAAATTGTATATGATTGTTGTTGGGTTGTTATATTCTTTGCAGTGACAGTTGAAGGTTGAGGTGGATCGACTAGGTAAAGTTGAAGTTGAATAGGTCAACCAATAAGAGGAAAAAATGTGTCCATGTGGCCACCGATTGAAGACTGAATGAAGGTCAACTAGTAGTTGACTGGTAATCTGACTTGGTAATTGACTGTAAAAAAATCTTGAGATTCACGAGATTTATGGCCAATCGTCTTTGTGGATCTGTAACCATTTTTGGGTGCCTTTATTTATGGTTTTTCCTACTATAAATCCTATAAATAAGGCATGTTGTAATGTCATAAAAGCTAATATTTAGAGAAATCATTTTAGAGGTTGTTGGTCACATAGATGTAATCCAAATTGGCTACATGGTTGTTCTTGTGTAAATAAAGAAGGTATGGCATTGATTGTGTCTTAGGTGTAGACCAAGGTTAGGCATGCAACCTCTTATTTTGAATGAATAAGACAATAAGAGAGCAAGATACTCAAGGAATGTTGGTTTTCTCGTTTGGGTCTATAGGGTAAAATATATGTGTACTGAATGTTTTCTTTGTCATATATTTTACATCCTAAATCTTTATTCCTCTCTTATGTTTGGTTTATCAAGGAAATGTTATATTTCCTTACATGTGGTATAAGAGCTTGGTTTAACAACCTTGGATCTGATATAAACCCTGTTGGATCATGTTGTCATTGATGCCAATGGTTTTTCATTGATGCAAATGGTTTGTCATTGATGCCAATGGTTTGATTATTTGGGAGATTGTTGGATCATATGTAAATGGTATGGTTTGATTGATGTCATTGATTGATGTCAAGTAATTGATTGATATGATGCCCTTGATGAGAATCATATATGTCCAAGTGGAAACCAATCGATGCAAAGATGAATCATTAGTGTCTTATCATGGTTGATAAGGTGCACAAATGGATGAACTCCAAAGTGGTCCCCTTATGGTGAAATCCCTCACGGGAAGACGCTTTACGGATTGGGTTATCCTAGAAGAAATGTTGGAGGACCCATGCTTGCATGTGGAATAATGAGATGAATACCAATGAAGTTGTTGGTGAAACTATCCTATATGGATAGTGCTTGACATGCCATTTCCAGTGGTATGTGGAATGTCACATAACTCCTCGCGGTTTGAGAGTTATGACCTTATGAAGTTGGAGGACCCCCATATGATGGCTTGAAGCCCCAAAAGGTCAAAGAAGTAAAAGTGCTTGAAAAGAAGAAATCAGTATTTAAATGATAAAGTAAAGTGACAAAATCAAGATGGATTATTTAAGTGATAAAGTAAAGTGAAAAAATCAAGAAGGAATATTTAAAGATAAAGTATTGGAGAACTTTATATTCATGGAAAGTGGTCAACCCTAAAATAAGGAAAATAGGTTAAGTGATCTAGAAAAGGGTTAAGTAACCTAAAAATGGGTTAAGTGACCTAGAATATGAAAGTATAAATAAGAAGCTAAGATCTCTTGTAAAGGGTACATTTGGTAAGAATCCCTTTTGTGGATCAATGGAGAGCTTCTTGGTAATATCTTTTGGAGTATTGATGGAGATCTTCTTGTGAGAGAATATTATTGGTGTGGATCTCTTGAGTATGATTGAAGATCTATTCTAAGGAAGAGAGCGAGAGGAGGATATCATGGATGCATCAAAGTTTCGACAATGTCAGAGATCTTGACGGCAAAAGTCTCAGATTCACAAAAAACCCTATTTTTTGATGCCCACACGGTTTGTCTATGTATAGGGTGCGTGTACACGCGGGTTGGTTGTGTATAGGGTCAGTGTACATGCGGGATGACTGTGTACAGGGAGCATGGACTGAATAACCTCATGGAGATTTGTGTTTGAGCTGGTGCCAAGCTCTTGGATGATGAGGCAGGTTCCATATCTGCATTCTATGTCCTCAAATATATCACTAAGACACTGGTATGGTTGCATTATTGTCTTGATAGATGATATTGTTTGATATGTTGTGAATGATTAGGGCACTCTTGCTATGGCTTCTATGATGTGGATCAGTTTGGTTGATTTGATTGATGGAGTGAGAAACACTCTTGTGATTCAATAGTGACATGATTGCTATGGTATACTAGCTATTTATACATGATTGAGATAGCATTCATATTGATTTGATGTGAAGCATGAGCAAGCTGTTGGAGAGCTTGGATGTGTTGTGACTAGTTGTGGGTAAGTTTGGACAGTGGAAGACAGAAGGATTCTAAGCATATGAAGAAAACAAAAACCCTAGTTGCTTAGAAGCAGACGCTTGTTGCATTATACATTGGCCGCATTCACACGCGGGTTGTAGTGAGCCAGGGTGCATTCACACACGGGTTGCACTACTGACAGGTCGCGTACCTATTGACATATTGATATATGTTGAGGATTGTTTCCTCATCTCATTTGGTGCTAAGGAAGTAAGTTGAGTCTTGCATATAGAGCTGGTGCTCTTGTAGAGTTGTACTCTATTCAGTTGTTGCTGATAAACCCAAGGATTGAAGTCCGTAATAAAAGAAATTGTACATACATCTTGTGTTATTTGTGTACATTATGACATTATGATGATGACTTGTTGATGATATATTTTTTATATATGTTGTTGATATGTTCCTACATCTAATTGGTTATAAATGACATCAATGGGTAATGAATAAATGTTGAATGCTAATTAATAAGTTTTGTGCAAGAGGGAAGTTTTGGGAAAAAGAGCCCCACACTCATTCAGCCCCCCCTCTAAGTGTGGTAGGTGTGTCCAACAAACCCCAGGTCTAGTAACAGTTGTAATTTATATATCTTTAAATTTGTGCTTAAATAATGATAAGTAGCTCGAAAATAGAGATCGAAAAATTCAATGGCCAGAATTTTGAACTTTTGAAGATTAAAATTGAAGATCTCCTTGTAGATTGAGAACAATGGGAAACAATCTGTCTAGGTACCATTCCAATAGGTATGTCAAGGGAAGAATGGGAGAAACTCGAGAAAAGGGAAAGGAGTATGATTTGACTTTGTCTTGCAAAGTCGGTGTTGTTGAATGTATCGGGTGAATATTCGACTAAGAAACTATGGGACAAGTTAGGGAGCTTATACTAGTCAAAATCCTTGGTAAACAAGTCATTCACTAGAAATAAACTGTATCTTGTGAGGATGAGTTAGGATAGTTCAGTAACTAATAATTTAAATGTGTTTAATATCATAATAATCCATTTATCTTATGTGGATATTAAAATCACTGAGGAGGAGAAATTTATTAGCCTATTGTGTTCTTTGTCGGACTCCTAGGATAGCTTAGTCATGGATATAGGGAGTAATTCAACCACCTTAGTGCTAGAAGACGTGTTTTCACCTCTACTGTCAGAATAAATGAGAAGGAATAACATGGAAGGATCGACCAAATATGCATTAGTGTCGAGAGGTTGACCGGTTGAAAAAGATAAAGGAAAATTCTTTGGTAGAAGTCTAAGTCGAAGGATAGATATAAATCCCTTGTTTAGTCAACGAGAAGATGATGGAAATGTGGTAAAGTTGGGCATTAAAAAAAGGACTACGAGTTGAAGGAAATGGAAATTAATACAAGATCTGATGAGAAGCAGTTGTCTGAGATAAAGATGACTCTAGATAACAGAGGCGATGTGTACTTGGCATTGACTGCTACATAGTTGGATCAATATGTTTTTTTGGTCGAATCACGAGTATCCTATAATGTGACACCATCTAAAGAATGGTTCTACAAATATGAACGATATGAAGGAGGAGATGTGTTCTTGGGGGACAACTTGAAAACCAAAATTGTTAGACAAGGAAGAATCTGACTGATAATGTAGGATGGGAAGACTAGAACCCTTCTAGGTGTGCTACATATCCCAGGTATGGAAAGAAACATGATATTTGTCAGAAATACAAGTGATTCAAGAGTGCACACTCTATTTCATAAGAATACGTGCAAAATAGTTAGAGGTTCTATGGTCTTAATGAAAAGAATTCAAATTGGAACCCTATACAAGTTATTATGGAATGTCGAATCGACTAGATGAAACAACGTCATTGTTTATGAAGTCAGATCGATTTCGATTCGAATCGACTCAACTCGGGATGAGTCAGTTCAAACTGACTCAACAAGTCTTTTTCAATTCAGCCCGACCATGCTTTGGCACAAGAAGATGGGACACGTTGGAGAAAAAGGACTTTGACTTATGAAAAATAAAGGTATAGTCAAAGATTTTCCTTAATGTAATTTAGAAGTTGAATTTTGTGAACATTGTATATATGGAAAACAAAGTCGAGTGAGGTTCCCATATGGAGTGACAAGGGCAAAGGGGATTCTAGAATTGGTTCATAATTATGTGTTTAGACCTATTTTAGTTTCTTCACATGGTGGATCTCTATATTATGTCTCCTTCATAGATGATTTTTCCAGGAAGATGTGGATATATTTACTAAGGAATAAATCAGAGGTTTTCAAGAGATTCAAAGAGTCTGAGTCTCTTGTAGAAAACCAGAAAGATAAGAATATTAAAGTACTAAGAACTAAGAATGGTGGTGAATTCTATGGAAAATAATTTGATCATTTCTGCAAGTAGTGTGGCATATCTTGCCAAAATAACACACCATATACCACACAAAAAAATGGAGTTCTAGAGAGAATGAATAAAACATTGATGGAAAAGGAAAGGAGCATGCTCTGTGGTGTTGGGATTGCAAAATAATTATGGGCATAGGCAATCAACACTGCAAAATATTTGGTGAATATGTCTCCTTCATCAACACTAGTCAACATGACTCCACATGAGGTAAAGTTTGGTAAGAAGCCTTCGATTTCACATCTCAAAGTATTTGGATGTGATGCATTTGTGCATGTTCTCAAGGAAAAAAGGAGCAATATGGACAAGAATGAAATCAAATGTATTTTAATTGGATACAAAGAGGGAATGAAAGGATATAACCTATGGGATCCCACATCAAGGAAAATAGTGTACATTCGAGATGTGGCCTTCAGAGAAATCAGAAGGAAGTTCAATTCTGGAGTGATTTTTCAAATAAAGAATAATTGAGAAAAGGTGAGGTTTGAACTGAGGAACATATAAGATGATTCAAATGAGTCAATTGAATCATATGAAGAGGTGGAACAACCAGCCCCGATTGTAAGGAGGTATGAACGAGTAAGAAAACTATCCAAAAGGTATATTCTGCTCAAATTCCATTCCACATTTGTGTTAATTTCCACTGATGAAGATCCCAAGTCGATCAGGGAGGAAGTCAACTCAACAGAGGGTAGACTCTAGAAGGATTCCATGGTTGAAGAAATGGAATCCTTGCACAAGAACGAGATGTTGTATTTAGTTGAATTACCTAGTGGAACAAATCTCGTCAGTAGCAAGCGGGTCATTAAGAACAAGATGAATGAAACATATTAAGTTGATAAATTCAAAGCTCAAATGATATCGAAAGGATATTCCTAAGTCGGAGAAGTCAAATTTGGTGATTTTTTCCCCTATTGCAAAATTAACTTTCATTAGGGTACTAATGTCTCTAGCTACAACATTTGATCTGGAAATATAAGAAATGGATGTAAAGACAGTATTCCTACATGGGGACTTGGAAGAATAAATATACATGAAACAACCTGAAGGATTTGTAGTAAAGGGAAAGAAAGATTTAGTGTGCAAATTGAAAATATCCCTCTATGATCTAAAGAAATCACCAAGGATGTGGTACCAAAAATTAGATACATACATCCTTATTTTGGGATTTGTGAGAAGTAAAGTTGATCACTATATATATTCCAAGGAGGAAGGTGTGTGTTTCATATATGTAGCATTGCATGTCTACAACATGTTTTTGATCGGAAACAACATGAACACAATAAAGGAGGTGAAGAATCAACTATCCTCCAAGTTCAACATGAAGGATCTTGGTGCAACAAACTTCATTCTAGGAATGGAGATCAAGACATATAAAGTATATAGGAAGCTCTGATTGAACCAGAAGAAGTATATTGAAACAATAATGAAATGTTTCAATATGCAGGAATGAAAAACTGTAAAGGTGTCAATTTTTGTGGGAGCAAGGAGAATGGTTGAACAATGTCCAAAGACACAGGAAGAAATAGAGGATATGGCATGTGTCCTCTATGCAATTGTTGTTGTTATTATAATGTATGTAATGGTTTTCACTTGACCAAACATTTCCCATGCAATGGGAGTGTTGAGAAGATACATGTAGACATCTGGAAAGGAGCACTGGAAAACTGTTAAGAGAGTATTCAAGTATTTGTGTGGCACAAAATATTATTCTATATGATACAAAGGAAAACATAGAGGTGACAGTGAATTATATGTACATGTATTTTTTGACGTCAACTGGGCTGGAGATCTGATCGACGAAGGTCGACTGGGGGATATGTGTTTAAGATGTTTTGTGGAGAAATCACCTGGATGAGTAAGCGACAGACGGTCGTAGCCATGTCAACAATAAAATTTAATACATGGAATCCACTGATGGAAGAAAAGAAGAAGTATGGCTGCAAAGTCCATGTTTAGGGATCGAGTTTCAGAAAAGATCTATGAAGATCAATTGTGACAGTAAAAGAACAATATTTTTGGCAAAGAACCCAACTTATCATAACAAGACTAAGAATATTTATGTATAATACCATTTTGTGAGATACATGGTGGAAAGAAAAAGGTGTTGTTGGAGAAAGTAGACACATTGGAAAACATAGCAAACTCTTTGACCAAGTATGTGAGTGTTGTGAATTTCTCCTAGTGTAGACAGGAAATGGGAATTACTACTTTGGGTCTGTGAATAGAAGTTTAGGAATCTCCCAGTTTCAGCAAAGAAGACAACAAGTGGGAAAATGTTGGGTTTTTATATTCTTTGCAGTGAAATTCAACGGTCGAGGTGGATCAACCTAGCAAAGTTGAATTAAAAATAATCAATATCAATTCAAAGAGGTCAGCTGACAAGAGGTCAACAGGTGATCGTGTGTAAATCGACTAAATATCAAATGCAGGTCGAATGGTAGTCGACTGGTAATCCAACTTGGTAGTCGACTATAACAAAATCCCAAGATTCAATGGATTTGTAGACAATGGTCTGCATGTATCTATAATTGTTTTGGGGAACCTTTCTTTAGGATTTTTCCTCCTATAAAGCCTATAAATAAACCGTGTTTTAATAATGTAAAAAATAATCTTTAGAGAAATCATTTTAGACGTTGTTGGTCACGTAGATGTAAGTGGAATTGGATACAGGGTTGTTCTTATGTAAATAAAGAAGCATGATGTTTATTGTGTCTTAGGCTTAGACCAAAGGTTAGGCATGTCAATGTTTCATGGAAACCTGCACAGAAGACCTAGCTAAAGCAAGTACAAATAAATCTTATCAAGAAAAGGACAAGAGATTCAATTTGGAAGAATGATAAAATATATTCACACTACTCCAATGAGCTAATCAATAATCAATACAATGAATGAGTTATATACACTCATATAGTAAAGAACATTCCATAAATAAGAAAAGAAAACAAGCAATGATTTTTATTAGGAATACATGCATAATGCATAATAGTGATGGTCTAAAAATAGAAAGTCTAAAATGGAACTATCTCCAATTAACTACCACTGAACTAGTGAGTCGAAAATAGAAATATTTCCAACACCCCCCCTAAACATCACTATGGAGTAATAAAAAATGAGTCCTGATAACTAGGCCATATTAGGTACTCATGTGAAATGAAACTAATAAACAATCAATAAAAAGGAGGAAAGAGTGAAAACCACATGGGAACAAAACCCCCCCTCAAAATACAATGCCTCAAAAGAAGAAAAGGAACCTGCTAGGCAACTGTGTTCTTCACTCCTAGAGTAGCCCAAAAAGTCTGAAAATCCAGTCTAGTGAAGGTCTTGGTGAAGATGTCAAAAAATTGTTCAGAGGAAGGAGAGAATTGCAGATCAATGATCTTGTCAAGTACTATATCTTTGATGAAATGGATGTGGACCTCAATGTGTTTGGATCATTGTTGTTGTAATGGATCTCTACAAAATCTTAGTGTACTCTGATTGTCACACCATATGACATTCAGATAGTGAAACTAGATACCAAGATCGGTAAGGAAGTGTTGGATCCAAATTTCTTGAATGCCACAACTGACTACTCCTATGTACTTGGCTTCTATAGAAGATAATGCAATGGTTGATTGCTTCTTACTTGACCAAAAAATAGGGCATGACCCCAAACTGAGGGTGTACCTGAAAGTGGACCTGTGATTTGTTCCATCACCAACCCAATCTGAGTCTTTGAATCATATGAGATCCAATGCACAACCAACTGCATAGTGAATCCCATAACTCATGGTGCCCTGAACATATCTGAGGATGTGCTTGGAAGCCTTCAAGTGCAGATCATGGGGCTCATGCATGTATCTAGAAACTTCTCCTACTACATATGAGATATTTGGATGGGGGTGGGTGAGATACAGAAGACTACCCACCAACTGTCTATACAAAGTTTTGTCCACTAATGGTGTATCCCCACCATCCTCAAGTCTGATCCCAGATAAGAAGGGTGTAGGTGTAGACTTATAGTCTTTCATGTGGAATCTATCTACAATATCCTTGACATACTTAGCGTGATAAATTTTGATGCGAGAAGCATTATGACTAATCTCAAGACCAAGAAATAAATGAAGTGAACCCATGTCCATCATAGAGAACCTGTCATGCAAAATATCTTTGACCACAACAATGGTTGAAGCAGAGCTACCAGCAATCAAAATATCATCAACATAGAGTACTAAAATCATCAAAGAGTCATTAGTCCTTAGCATGTAAACATTGCAATCATCTTTACATCTAACAAAATCATGTGAAAGCATATAAGAATCTATATTTACATAGCATGCTCTAGGTGTTTGCTTGAGGCCATATAGTGACTTCTTCGGTATGAATACTAAAGATGAGTTATGAATGAACCCTGGTGGATACTTCGTGTAGATATCCTCTGAAATATCATCGTAAATAAAAAAAATCTTCACATCCATCTAGTGAACTTCCCATCCTTTGGTTGTTGCAATGGCTAGAACAAAGCGAATGGATTCCATATTTGCTACAGGAGCAAATTTCTCATCATAATCTATCCCATGAATCTGTTGAAATCATTTTGCAAATAATCAAGCCTTGTACCTTCTCACCTAAACATATGCTACTCTCTTGGTCCTATAGACCCATTTGCATCTAACAAGTTTCCTCCCTAGTGGAAGTGGAACCAAATCCCAAGTTTGATTCTCTAGGAGTCATTCATACTCCTCCTGCATGGTTTCTTCCCATAATGGTTTTTCCACAGCCTCATTGTAGATATACAGATTAGAATATTGAACCATATAGCAATGCATGGACATAGTTGTTTCAAAATCTGAAAGTACATGAGAAGGATACTCATGTTGATATTGAGTCTTCATCGAATCCAATGGAGCCCTTGCAAGGTCCTTTGTTTCCTGAAGTGTGGATTGTGCCCACCTAGGCATCAGCTGAAGCTCCAACACTAGCTCCTCATCTAGATGGACTACCTACTTAACTCCATGTATAGAATCCTATGAATCTGATTCTGAATATGTAGCATCTTAGTGTATGGAATCATTATCTTTGATGTCCGTAACTGATGAAATCACAAGAGTATCTGCATGTTTCTCTAGTGGTGCATGCAAAGGACTCTCCTCAAACTAAAAATTGCACTCAATGATGAGCCACTCTATAGAGGCATCAATCAAAATGTACCCCTTCACATAATTTGGATATCCCACAAATATGCAAGGTGTGCTATGTGGATCTAATTATTTCCTCTTTTTCAGAAGGAATATGGGCCCATGCATGAGATCCAAAGATGTGTAAGTGTGTGACATTTGGTTTGTCACATGTCCAAGCCTCAAAAGGAGTCATGTCCTTAATAGATATATGAGGAGATACTTTTTTCATGTAAGAAACATAGTTAAGTGCCTCATACCAAAGCTTGGAAGGAAGATACCTTGCATGCAACATGCAACTGGTCATCTCCTTGAGAGATCTGTCCTTCCTTTCAACAAATACATTTTGTTGTGGAGTGTATGGAACTATATGTTGCAACTGGATACTAGCCTCATGACAAATATTCTGAACATATTTGTTGATATACTCTCCCCCATTGTTTTTACGAAGGATCTTTATCTTCTTCCCATTCTATGTCTCTACTAGAGCTTTGAAGTCTTTGAGATGCTCAAAAAAATCAGAGTTTTTCTTGAGAAAATAAACCCAAGTATAGCATGAGTAATAATCAATAAATGTAAGGACATACCTTGATTTGTTGATGGAAAAATGTAGAAATAGAACCATGAGATCACTGTGAACAAGCTCCAAGGAAGAGAAGGCTCTCTTTTCCTTCCCATTTTCAAACTTCTCTTCAGGATGCTTGCCAAGAATGCA
Organism: Picea engelmannii; assembly: GCA_009831015.1. Classification (NCBI taxonomy): domain Eukaryota; kingdom Viridiplantae; phylum Streptophyta; class Pinopsida; order Pinales; family Pinaceae; genus Picea; species Picea engelmannii. The sequence continues at coordinate 587,940 of ML788605.1, forward strand.
TCCTTCACAAACAACTTCATAAAAGTGAATGTATATCAAGCCTTTGACCATTCCTTTCTTGGAAATTCATTGCATGTACCTAAATTTTAAATGACCAAATATCTCATGCAATACTCGAATACTATCATCAACCTGCATTAGTAGTAAAGAGGAGTCATGATCAGAAAACTTAGTGAATTTATACAACCTTGATTTATGATCTACCTCACCAATTGCAATAATGGAATTGTCATGCATGTCAAGTACAAAAACTGAATCTGATGTAAATTCAACCTTTTTACCTGTTTGAGTGATCTAATAAATTGAGAGTAGATTTATAGAAATCTTTGGAACATGTAAAACATTCTCAAAAAATCCATTAGGGAGTTTCATTCTTCCCTCTCATGCTACTACTACTAGAGTATCATCCCCCATGAGAATAATATGTCTTGAGTATGAACTCAAAGAAGTAAAAACTTCCTCTTTGGATTCCATGTGATGTGATGTGTTAGAAAAACAGGACCACGAAGCAATAAAATAAAACAAATGCAGAAACAAAACACAGAAGATACACAATATAAGAGAGACACAGATTTGCGTGGTTCACCCAGTGTGGGCTACGTCCACCAGAGAAATTGTCAGGTCCTTCCTTTATTATTATCTAGCAAATGAAGGGATACAGCCTATAGCAAAACCCGTTGTAAATTCCTCTTCTTTCTCTCACAGTCTCCTCTCTCAGAATACAATATTCACCATCAACCATAGCCGCAATACATTTCCTTCATAAAAGAGGGTTTCCTTCTAAGGAAAAATACCCTAACATAATCTCTATCATTAGATCTGCGACCTTATAATGAACGATCCAGATTTACAATGAAATTACAATATACATTTACAAGGCAATTTTTCCTTCGGTGGCTTCACCCTCGAACCCCCTCTTGCCCCCAAACCCCCCAGTCGGGGGGATAGCCCCCCCGGACCCCGCAGAGGGGGTACCCCCCCTCTTCACTCCCCCGCGTGGAAGAGTGTACATACTTATGGGGTGTAAATACTTCATGGGGTATAAACACAGATGAAAGCAAGGACCTCTAAATCAGGAAGATAATCAGGCTCTACAACCAACAATCTCCCACTTGGAGACTGATCTCAACAACTCCACCGCTGTTGTATATGCTAGACTCTGAACCTTCTTGGACCTAGAAAATTTCTCATCTTCATTCTTGAAGACCAACTGAAATTGAGCAGGAACTCAGTTTCTTCCTGGTTACTCCCTTTGTTAACATGTCTGCAGGATTCTGGCTAGTGTGTATCTTTTCCAACTTCAAATGTCCATTTTCCAAGGCAGATCATATGAAGTGGTACCTCAACTATATATTCTTAGTCTTTGAATGGAAGGTTGAGTTCTTTGCAAGGTGAATGGCACTCTGACTGTCATAGTACAACCTATTATTCTCCTACTTCTTTCCCAATTCCTCCATAAACCTCTGTAACCAAATCATCTATTTACTAGCCTCTCTAGCAGTAACATACTTTGCCTCTATTGTTGAAAGTGAAACAAACTTTTGCAGTTTCGAAATCCAACTTACTGTTGTTCCACCTATAGTAAAAATATACCCTGTGGTGCTCCTCATGCTGTCTTTATCACCTGCCATATATGAATCAACATATCTCTGTAGAAAAGTGTCTGAACCTCCAAAAAATAATGCATGAGTAGTAGTACCTCTCAAATACCTGAGAATCCACTTTATTGCCTCCCAATGTTCTTTACTTGGATTGTTCATATACCTTCTCACAACTCCCACTGCATGTGCAATATCTGGTCTTGTGCAAACCATTGCATACATCAAGCTGCCAACTGATGATGAATAAGGGACCATGTACATGTATTCTATCTCCTCCTGTGTCTTGGGATACATTTCCTTAGTTAATTTGAAATGGCTGGCTAAAGGTGTACTAACTGGTTTTGCATTCTACATTCTAAACCTCTCCAACACCTTCTCTATGTACTCACCCTGAGACAATGTCAATTTGCGATTTTTCCTGTCTCTTGTTATTCTCATGCCAAGGATTTTCTTTGCAGCACCCAAATCCTTCATCGCAAATGAATTGGCTAATTTCTTCTTGAGCATATTTATATCCTGCATATTATACCCTGCAACAAGCATGTCATCTACATACAATAGCAAGATAATATAGCTTCCATTTTCTATCCTTTTAAAATAAACACAGTGATCAGAATGACAACTATTATAACCTTGTTCTGTCATGAACCTGTCAAACTTCAAATACCACTGCCTTGGAGCTTGCTTTAGGCCATACAAGCTCTTCTTCAACCTTCATACCAAATCCTCCTTCCCTTTGACCTCATACCCCTATGGTTGCTGCATATAAATCTCTTCCTCCAAATCCCCATGGAGAAAAGTTGTTTTTACATCTAATTGTTCAAGATGCAAATATTCTACTTCCACAAGACTTAAAATAGTCCTAATTGAAGTCATTTTAACAACAGGATAAAATACTTCATCAAAATCTATACCTTTCTTTTGTGCAAACCCCTTTACAACAAGTCTAGCCTTGTATCGCTTTTCTCCTCCATATTCTTCCTTCAACTTGTAAACCCATTTATTCTGCAATTCTTTTTTTCCCGCAGGCAACTGAACCAAGTCCCAAGTCTGGTTATTTGCCAAGAAATCCATTTCCTCTTTCATGCCTTGCTCCCACTTCTTTTTTGTGTCCACCTGCATTGCCTCTTCATAACATTCTGGTTCAACAAAATCAGTCAACAATAAATAATACAATGAAGGAGAGTATCGTTCAGGGGTATACTTAACCTGGTAGATCTTCTAACAACACTTGTAGGTGTTTGAGGTACCTGTTGCTCTTGTTCTTGTACATTTTGATTTTCTAGTTCCTTTGGAATTTCTTTTTCAGTGATCTCATCAAGCACTGTGTATTCTTGTTTTTCTTTTTCCTGTTTCTTTCCCTGCAACTGATCTTTGTACATGACCTTCTCATTGAATATGACATTTCTAC
>ML788605.1:591294-635574 GCA_009831015.1 Picea engelmannii
AAATTTTTCCTGTCTCATTCTCAACTAAAGCTTTCCATTTCTTAAAAGTATCAAAAACATCAGATTTTTGTCAAATGCAATAAACCCAAGTTTTTCTAGTTGCATCATCAATAAAAGTAACATAATAATGAGATCCACCAAGATATGATACCTGAGATGGTCCCCATACATCTGTATGCACAAGCTCTAATCTTTCATTCTTCTTTTCTTTTCCGACTCTGAGAAATCTGACTCTCTTTTGTTTTCCATAAATACAATGCTCACAGAAGTCCAAATCAATTTGTTTAAGATTTGGCAGCAAATTTATTTTGTGAAGGATATGCATACCCTTCTCACTCATGTGTCCCAGCCTATGATTCCATAGTGTTGTATCCACTCTTGTAGAAGCTAAAGATATAGAAGAGTTAGTATTACCAGTACATAAATACAATGTACCTACCTTCTCTCCTTTTGCTATCACCAATGATCCTTTGATGACCTTCCATGTCTTATCTATAAATATGGATATACAACCTTCACTTGCCAACTGCCCTGTTGAAATTAATTTTTTCCTTAAATCTGGAACATGTCTTACCTCTTTCAACAACCATTGGTTTCCATTGCGTTGCTTTATTTTTACCTTTCCCATTCCAACAATTTTGCATGGTGCATCATCACCCAAATTAACCTGTCCAAAATCACCTTGAACATAATCTTGAAAATGTTTCCTATGGAGTGCGGCATGAAATGAAGCCCATGAATCTACTACCCAAGACTCAGAAATATTATCTACAGAAAGAATCAAAGCATCTTGTAACACATCACCTGTTACATTTGTTTCCTGATTTCTCTCCTGCTATCCATCTCTTTGTTTCTTTGGAGCTCTGCAGTCTTTCTTCAGATGTCCTTTCTTTCCACAATTCCATCACTCTATCTTTCCAAGTTTATATTTGGATCTGCCCTTCCTAGAATTTCCGCGGTTCCCTGAGCCCTTTCCTCTATCCTTTTGTCTTCCCCTGTTCTCCATGTTCAACGCATTACCTGATGTCTCACCTGTTCTTTTTCGTCGCATTTCCTCACTAAGGATAACACCAACAACATTATCAAATTTTAAATTATTTGAACCAGAGACAGAGTTACTTACAGCCATGACCAAGCCATTCCAACTTTCTGGCAATGAGCACAAGATTAGAAGATCCCTAACCTCATCATCAAAGTCCACTTTTACAGAACTTAGTTGAATAGTAACTGTATTAAATTCATTTAAATGATCTGCAACAGACCCACCTTTCGGCATCTTCATATTAAATAATCTCTTCATTAGAAATACCTTATTGGATGCCGAGGGTTTTTCATACAATTTAGCCAATGCATCCATCAAACCCTTCATTGTCTTTTCTTTGGAAATATTGAAATCCACCGATGCTGCCAGGCTCAGCCATATTATTCCTAGAGCCTTTCTATCAAGAATCTCCAATTCTTCGTCCTTCATGGTCGTCGACTTTTTTGCTACTCCACCCAATGGTAGGAATAGATCCTTCTGATATAAATAATCTTCCATCTGCATCTTCCATAACTGGTAGTTTTGGTCGTTAAATTTCTCGACCCTAAACTTTCCATCTTCCGACATAGCTCCCACTCGAACCAGGAACCCTCTTTTCCTGTGAGTTACCTTTCACTCTGATACTAGTTTTTAGAAAAACAGGACCGCAGAGCAATAAAATAAAACAAATGCGGAAAAAAAACACAGAAGATACACAATATAAGAAAGACACTGATTTATGTGGTTCACCCAGTGTGGGCTACATCCACCAAAAAAATTGCCAGGTCCTTCCTTTATTATTATCTAGAAAATGAAGGGATACAACCTACAGCAAAACCCACTGTAACTTCCTCTTCTTTCTCTCACAGTATCCTCTCTTAGAATACAATATTCGCCATCAACCATAGCTGCAATACATTTCCTTCATAAAAGAGTGTTGCCTTCTAGGGAAAAAAACCCTAACATAATCTCTACCATTAGATCTGTGACCTTATAATGAACGGTCTAGATTTACAATGAAATTACAATAAACATTTACAAGGCAATTTTCTCTTCGGGGGATTCGCCCCTAAACCCCCGCTTGCCCCCAGACCCCCCAGCCGGGGGGATAGCCCCCTCGGACCCCGCAGAGGGGGTACCCCCCTCTGCACTCCCTGGCATGGAAGAGTGTACATACTTATGGGGTGTAAATACTTCATGGGGTATAAACACGGTTGAAAGCAAGGACCTCTGAATCAGGAAGATAATCAGGCTCCACAACCAACATGATGCGCCAGAATCTATAATCCATGAATCAGATGAGGAATTAATTTCAACCAAAGCATGATGATTACCTTTCTTAGGAGAAAGATCTTCTTCCCTCTTCTTTTTGGCTCCTTCAAGAATGAATTTTCCAAAGTTGTTCTTCTGAAGTATCTACGCCATAAGATTGATTTGTTTCTTCATGCATGTTGATTCTTCATGATTTGGTTTATTGAAATAAGTGCATTATTTTCCTTTCTTCTTCTTCTTCTTCTCTTTGGAATTTGAAGAGCCTTTGGAACCTGAAGAATCCTTGAATGGTTTGGAATATCCTTCCTTTTCTTTATGTTTCTCCTTTCCTTTCTATTTGGATTTTTTATTGGATGACCCTTTTCCATATTCCATGGTGAGTGCATGTGCTTTGGTTTCATTATTTAGACCCATCTGAATGAGTTTTTTCTGCTCATGTGTGAGAGAATCAACAAACTACTCCATGGTAGGGATCTTCCACTTTGATCCCAAGAGATATCTACCAAAATGGAAAGTGGATACATAGAAAAAATATTCTTGTCCTAGATTAGCCAAGATTGTTAGAATAAGTTGGTCCACTTGTTTAGACTTATAAATACCACAATATGCCAAGCCCAATATCAAATATTTAAATTTAGTAAAGAAATCTTGTATATTATCAAAACATTTAGGATCCAAGGTATTCAACTCTACCTCAAGCATATGACCTCTCATCTCATCTTGATTTCCAAAGATACCTTCCAAGGTGGTCCAGATCTCTTTTGGAGTCTTGCATGCGGAAACATGAAACCATAAATCAGTTGAAATTAATTCAATAAGTAGTCATGTGACCTCATCCTTACGGTTCACCCATCTGGTCTTCTCAATCATTTTTGTAGGTTATGTTTCTATTTCCATCGTCAAATTGTACAATCCTTTCCTTTAGAGTTGGAATTCGGCCTTCGGCTTCCATTCAAAATAATTGTATGATGTGAGAATTATCACCAAATTTTACTAAATAATTGGTGTCATATCCATCCCTCTTATTGGTTCTAAAAACCCTAAAAAATTAACCTCAATTTGCAAGTGAAAAATCCTGAGAAATCACTACAAAAAGTCAATTTTTGAAGGGTGTCACACCCTATCTGAAGGACACAATGAGACAGTGTCTCACCCTGTTGGAAGACCACAGTGCGACATTGTCACACCCTGAGTGAATGCCACATAGAGATATTATCACACCCTTTGTAAGGCTAAAATGTGACACTACCTTCGACACTCTGAATGTGGTAAGTTAGGCCTCAATTGTCGCACCTTTCGATAGGGAGAGGGTGTGACACTATTAGATACACAGATTACACTCGTCGAAAATTCAATTTCACTCTTATATAGCTTATCTGGTTTTCTCCAAGGATCTCGAATCTGATACCATGTAAATGTTTCATGGAAACCTACACAGAAGACATAGCTAAAGCAAGTACAAACAAAGGTTATTAAGAAAAGAACTAGAGATTCAATATGGAAGAATGAGAAAATATATTCACACTACTCCAATGAGCTAATCAATAATGAATACAATGAATGAGTGATATACACTCATATAGTAAAGAACATTCCATAAATAAGAAAAACGAACAAGCAATGAAATTTTCTTAGGAATGCATGCATAATGCATAAGAATGATGGTATAAAAATAAAAAGTCTAAAATAGACCTAGCTCCAGTTAACTACCACTGAAATAGTGATTCAAAAATAGAAATATTTCCAACAAGGCATTGATTTGAAAATCCTTAGATGTCAAATTACTCTTTATACAAACATCAACATCTAACACGATTCAGAAATTATGATCATCTTGACTATTTGCAAATAAAACATGTGTCTTACCTTACTTATCCATAACTTCATTAATTGATGATTAACTTGCGGAAAAATGAGAAATAACACATCAAAAAATAAAGAACTAAGAAGACAAGAGTTGATAAAAGAGTTCACCCCTCATGGGCTACATCTCCAGGTCCACTTCCAAACAGTGAGACTGCTCTATTAATGCTCAAATGCATGACATAATGATGAATTAAAATGGAAAATTTGAAGACGCCCTTCAATTATGTTTCTCAAACCTAGAAACAAAGGTCAACATTGAATTCCTCTTGAAATTATGAAAAAACGAGTATAAACTCGACTATGTTCTGAATAGGTGCCTAAATACCCCCTTTGGCATGCTAAACGAGAGATGGCTCTCATGCAAAACAAATTGTATTAATATTTTCATACAAAATAATTTAGAAAATAAATAACATCACCATCATATTCCTCTCTAAAAACTGAGAAAAATGAGTATAAACACTCTACACTTCTCTCAAAAAACTCTATGGCATGAAAAACAATGCAAAACAAAATAGCAGTGCCTCTTGGCATGCATTTCAATGCACCTAGCACTCCAAATTGGAATTAAAATCGATGCCTCCACTCTTTGCATGCATTCCAAGAACAAAATGAACTCACATCAAGTTCTTGACACGAAAAATCATGTGTAGCACAAATGGTCAGAGCTTGGTTTATATAGGGGAAGTCGATGGGTCGAACCCCACCCGACTCCCTATATGCTTGAATGGAATTTAACTAGAATTAAATACAATATTCTTGTGGGCGTTAAAAAAAATTCCCATTGGCGCAATGGTCGTACTATTATGTTAAATTTTTTAGATCTTTGGTCAGAGGTCACGAGTTCAGACCCACGGACCTTCGTTTTAAGCTTATAGTTACAACAATTATTCTTTATTTAGAATATTTTGGGATAACTATAGAAAGTGGCTACTTTGGCATGCTGATTAATTTTCTTGGTTGTTTCTATAGAGGTCAAAGGTTCAATTCCCTTCAAATCCAACAAATTTTATGCCATTCGGACCAATTGGGCCAATCGAAGAGTTCCACATGGCACTCTCTGATTGGTCCACGTCATTGCTAATCGTACACCTGTTAGATACCAGTCACATGCCACATAGCCTACATAGTCACATGTACTATTAGCATGCCACATAATTGTTGTACCTACCACGTCAGTACCTTACCTACCACGTGTCATCCATACTGTCACCTGTCAACCTGTCATATTTCCATGTCACCCTTTCGTACTGCCACCTGTCACCTATCGTATTTCCATGTCATCCTTTTGTATTTCCATGTGTCACCCTTCTAGTGATGTCACGTGGCATCCATAAAGTGTCCATAGATTCCACATGTCATCCTCTTGGGCTACCACGTGTCCTTCCCTATTTGACTTTTTTCATGTTGGTCAAAATCTTAAGAACATCATAACTTCTTCATACGATGTCCTTTTGAGGCCATTCAAATTTCATTGGAAATATCTCTTTGATATCTAAGAAATGAAGTCATTTTAATGCATTTGAGATGATCAATTTTTTAGAATTCTAGATCCTCCTGGATCATGCCTCCCCACTGAAGAACTTTTGGACCTCCAAAAGTATGGATTGCTCAACAACTTAGTGACGATAAATCTTACACACTTTCCTGGTATTTATCCACTTTTTTGAAATGTTCTTCAACTGATCTTCATCTTGGAACTTCATCTTGAATTTCCATCTTGAACTTCCATCTTGGATATCCATCTTGAATATATAACTTGGAACTTCATCTTGAATCTCCATCTTGGACCTCCATCTTGGATCCCCATATTGAACTTCCATCTTGGATCTTCATCTTGGAACTTCATATTGAATCTCCATCTTGAAACTCCATCTTGGATCTCCATCTTGGAACTCCATCTTGGATCTTCATCTTGAACCTCCATCTTGAACTTCCATCTTGGATCGCAATCTTGGATCTCCATTGTGGAAATCCATATTGGATATTCATCTTGGAACTTCATATTGAATCTCCATCATGAACTTCCATATTGGATCGCCATCTTGGATCTCCATCCTGGAAATCCATCTTGGATCTTCATCTTAGACCTCCATATTGAATCTACATCTTGAACTTCCATCTTGGATTTCCATCTTGGATCTCCATCTTGGATCTTCATCTTGGACCCCTATCTTGAATCTCCATATTGAACTTCCATGTTGGATCACCATCTTGGATCACCATCTTGGGTCTCCATCTTGGAACTCCATCTTGGATCTTCATATTGGAATTCATCGTTCTAGTTTTGTTCATGCCATGGGCCATCTTGGCTTCATTATTCTTGTACTTCCTGATGTATCTATTGGAGCCTTTTAATGAAATTCTCATTCACTTCCTTCACTCACTTCCCTGAAAGAAAAATCCAAACATGTTTCCCCAAACAATAGTAGTGTTTGACTTGCTTCTTTATAAGGCATTAAGAATACATCTTACATGAAAATGGAATTTACATAACATGTTTACAATTTACATAGCATAAATCATACATTTTACACGACATTTAATCAATATCCAACTATACTTATTTCACCATTTTAATAATTATTCACCTCCTTAGTTCATACAAAGAAGATTATTTCCATCTTACTTTACAACAATGGAAAAATAATTTAGAAGGACTACATATGCATGCTAACTTTGCGATTTACAAATGATAAACATTAATGTTCCATTTTAGGTTGCTTACTCAAAATGGAATCTTCCTAGTTACTTATCATAGGTGGGATTCTTCATCTGACAGTACTAGAAGGAGCCTCACAACTGCATGTCTTTGAATCTATCTCTAACTCTGAATCCAAGAAACTACTGGTACAATTACAGGCCATCCAAGAAACCTATATAATATCTCATTTATGAAACCAAGCACCATTGGTGTGCCCTAAGTAGCTTTCTTTGAATATATGAGTACTTGTCCATCTTGGAACAAAACTCCATATCCCTCATCTTCGAAAGTTGATACTGAGATTAAATTCACTTTCAATTATATAACAAACAACATATGTTCTATCCCTATAAATCCTCCTGACTTGAGTTGGAATCTCACATATCAAACTCCCTTCACTGCATGTCTAGTATTAGTCCCAGATCCCACATATCAGTATGAGTTTATTTCTGAAAAAGATGAGGAATATTGACCTCATCCCCGTCATGTGACTAGATGAACCATTGTCCAAAAACCTGATCCAGGTGTATATTGATGGCCACTCACCTTTTCCAACTCGCTCAAAATAGTTTTCTGGCTATTTTGGCAATTTATTATTTTTAGCAGTTTTTAACTTCTTGGGCGATTTTGAGGGCCTAAATGAAGGTTTTTTGGGATAGATATTCTCAATGATATCTGAAGGATTTTATTGTGCCCCCAAAATGAATCTCCTCTACAACACCTTTCCAACGAGATATCGTGTGCCCCAAACGGAGATTGTATGCCAAAGTTACGCCCTCGGGAAGTTGATACACCAAACTACCCAAAACGAGGTCCACAAAACTGTTGGATTTTCATCTTCTGGGGTTAGGGTTTTGGATATTATTTATCATAAAAAGGCCTTTGGAGCCCCATTGTAAAATCATCTTCTCACGGATGCGAGTAACTGTCACATCTCTTCTCAGAGATAATCTGCCACCATTCTAGTGAGTCTTTCACTCTGTATTTGTACAGTCTTTGTACATTTTCGCTCATTAATAGAAAATTGTGTATTATTGTATCTCTGTGTTTATGGTTGCATCTCTGATGCATTTCTATTATATTATTGTATATATAATATATCATTGTACATTTCTTTATTATATCTCCACTGTCATTTCGTGCTGAAAATAATCCGGATCAATGATATCAGAGAAGGCTGATCTTGATCATTATTTTTCAGTGCATGTCCCTGATGAGGTTCGAGTATAAAAAGTTGGGTCTTGAGCTTGTCTCTATTGAATAAAATCTCTCTCACATGTAAAATAAACCCTCCATGAAAGAAGAAAATAAAAATGATGGAGCAGACAATTTTGTCAATCTGTTGCTTGAGCAAGCTCTCACGCGACAGAGGGATGAAATGATGGAGAATTTTTCCCACATCCTTAAATGCATGTCGATAACAACAGGAACATATTCATAAAACAACCACTTTGGAAGCACCTCTCCTTTCAAGGTACATGTTAATTTTGATATTCGCATATTTGAAGGTCAGATAGATGTGGATTCCCTAGACAAATGGTTAAATCTGCTAGAAGGTTATTTCTTTGTTCACCATTTTTACAATAGGGAAAAGATCACCTTCTCACTCCTTATAGCTCTCCCCCATGTCAAACATTGGTGGGAAACTTATTGGGAGAAAATTTCCACAGAATATTCTGGAATATATGGGGCCAATCCCACTTGGTATTTTTTTGTGGACGCAATAAAGGAACAGTGTTACCCTGTTGGAAACTATGAGGACCAGTATATGAGATGGACCACGCTATGAAAAGAGAGGGGCCAAGAATATCTGGAGTTCACCAATACCTTCCATACCTTGTGCACCAAGATGGGTATCAAAGACTTCTAACGGCATTTGGTTCTGAAATATCGTGGGGCTCTACACAGATACATCCAAACTGAAATGGATTTTTTGGACATCTCATCACTCGATGTTGCTTATTGATATGCTGTTAAAATTGAGCATAAATTTAAGCACCAGAACAAATGAGAGTTCAGGTCTACAAATCCACAACAACCAAAGTATGATAAAGACGGCCCTAACAAACAATCTCTCGAAAACCATTCCAAGCCACATGAAAAGAAGGGTCACGGGAAGACGAAGAAGGACACTGGAAAATGGTGTGATTTCCACAAAATCCCCTAGAACAAAACTGATGAATGTCGCTCAAAATAGTCATTGGTGGCCAAAATCAAAGACAAGGAGTTGAAACCTTATTCATAATCTGATTCAGAAAATACTGACAGAAGACAAATCATTGACTCATACCCCACTGCTATTGTCGCACCAAAACAATTCAACCAGAAGAACCAACAGATCTTGAAGAGGGGGGCCACCTTTTACATTAACAGATGTGGGTGAAGGGGGCTCCACTGCATTTTATTGTTGATATAGAAAGACAGAAGAACCATCAACAGAGGTCGTCAAACAGTTGGGATTGTTGACAACACCACACCCACATCCATACAACATTAAGTGGCTTTTCTAGGGACGAGATCTATGTGTCATCCAGCAGTGTCGATTTCCATACGACATCCATCCCTTCAAGGATGAGGTATTATGTGATGTTTCCCTGCTAGATGTCTGTAATGTTCTCTTAGGCTAGCCATATATGTGGAATCTCCATGCTATCTATGAGTCTCGACCCTGTAGTGTCATTGTTACTCTGGTGGGTCATCTCTATAGGATACCAGAGGTGTTTCTGAATACTGTCCCACCTAAATAGTGCCACAAGTTAGTATCTCATACTACAAAATTTATCTTCTTCACAATCTGTTCAAAAGGTGAACAGAAGGATATTGCAACCACTACAGCCTTGGCCCAAGAACCTTCTATCCAACAGAAGCAGGTTGGAAAGACTACATCAAAGAACAAATGTTCCTTCTACACATAGAAATATTATGTATCTAGAATGGTTTAAAAGGTCCAACCCTTCCAGCCATAGGTTCATGAAAACTTTCAAAAATCTAAGCAGTGCAACTTCTCCAACAAGGCAAGAAGCTCATCAAGATGCAGATTCAAAAAACTATTTTCCTTCTCCCCGAGGAACTCAATGCAATTGATATAATTGATTCCTAAGGAAGGAGGATTGATCCAAGTGGATATCGGTGGCCACCCACCTTTTCCAACTCGCTCAAAATAGTTTTTTGGCAATTTACTATTTTTAGCAATTTTTAACTTCCACAAAACAGGGTCCACAAAACTGTTGGATTTTCATCTTTCAAGGTTAGGGTTTTGGATTTTATTTATGATAGAAAGGCCTTTGGAGCCTCATTGTAAAATCATCTTCTCACAGTTGCAAGTATCTGTCACATCTCTTCTCAGAGATAAGCTGCCACCATTCTAGCGAGTCTTTCACTCTGTATTTTTACAATCTTTGTACATTTTCGCTCATTAATAGAAAATTGTGTATTATTTTATCTCTGTGTTTATGGTTGCATATCTGATACATTTTTGTTATATTATTTTATATCCAATATATCTCTATACATTTATTTATTATATATCCGCTTTCATTTCGTGCCAAAAAGAATCTGGATCAAAACCATGCCTCAATGTCTTCATACACTATACTACTAAGACAAGTCAACAAAAATAATTCCTTCTCGAATTTCTCAGTAACATTATCAAATTCAGCTGAGGATACTACTTTTCTCCTTGTAAGTGCTTTCACATCTTCATGTTTCTGCTTTGGACGAAGTTGTGGATGAAGTGTCCAACACTTTTCAATCCAATGACCACTCATACCACAATGAGTGCAAACATTCTTGTTCATGTCCTGGAACCACAATCCTTTATTTTCATTCTCCTGCTTTGGAAAATGACCTTTGCTTATTTCCTCCTTCTTGGATGAATTCTTATGCAAGGATTGTCTCTTCCAACATTTTTCCATACAATGGTTATTAAATACACAGAAAACATGTGGATACATAGACCATGCATTTCGTATTACTGGACCATTCTTTCCATAGTTAAAGAAAACATTGGGATGATTACCAAACCTTTTAGGACTACCCTTTATGTCAGTCTCATGAGTAGAAAATGTCTTCATTCCTTCCTTGTAATTATAACCTCTTATTGGAGATGCTTTGCATTTGATTCCTTTCTAAGGGCTGGAAGATTTTTCTGGTAGAACTAATGACTTATGAAGTATTTGAACCTCGTTATTTGAAGCTTCTCTTACTTCAATTGTATTAGAGAATTCTCCATCTCCTTCTTTACCATATCCCAATCCTGCATAATGAGGTCTTCCCTCAATCTAGATGGGATTAGTTATTCCTTATCCATTAATACCAAGACCTTTCCCATCATATCCCATCTTGGTTAGTAGTTTAAATCCAATACCATAAGTATTCTCCTTAAATTCATTCAAAGAAGCATTTTCACCTTGATGGGAAGAAAAAGAACATGATGGATCATTTTCATGGCATACCTCAGTTACCATTTTTAAACCTTTTGTAGAAGATGGCTTCTTTTGCATGGTATCCTTTTCCTCCACTTTCTAAGCTTTATGGAATCGTGCCAACATATTTTCTTTGGTATGAAACTCACTTTCCAATTCTTGAATAATGCCCCTAAGAAATTATTCATGGTATACCAATCAGTCTTGAAGCTCTTGCTTCTCATCCTGAAGGTACTGTAGTTGCATTCTCAATTCATAGTTCTCCTTCTGAATCTATCGGTTCATGTATTTCTGAAGCCTTAATTTCATTAGATATTTACTCATGGTTCCTCTTTGCAACATAGATATTTGTGCTCTCAAACAAGGATTCTTCAAGTGTTCCTTCACCTAGCTTGAGTTTCAGACCTTGTAAGCATTCACTTGCAAATACTTTCCAAACCTAATATGATACCAACTTGATTATAACTCTGCTACCAAATTGATCCGAAAATACTTTGATTAATGAGATTTATGTGGTTTGGATTTTCAGAAGTGATCGGATTAGCCACAGTCTTGTATAGTGGTATATGAGGGTCAAGTTTGTATACCTTCCATACCAAAGTTTGTCAATAGTGGTATCAGAGCTCTAGTTTCAATGCCAGGATTGTATGGATCTGCAATAGTAACCAAACTTAAATCTGTGTGTAGTTTTTGGGTAAAAATTTGTTTTGCCCAACCATGTGAATTTGGGGTCAAGGCCTAAAATTTAAGTTTTTGTATAACATTTTTGTTATCTGGGAGGTCAATTTGGCCCATATGTCATTAAATTTGGCTCAGAGGGTTGAGCCGAGCGTTTTCACAATGATCATGATAGTCACGAGCCCAAAAAATTGAGAAAAAATGACTAAGTGTCGGAATGTTGGAGCCATTGATATAGTGTGTATTGGCGAAGAATCAATATCTTCACTGATACATCAGTAAGGGAAGAAATTTGTAAATCTATGAAAAAAAAAAAAAAGGAGTTTTCGTGATGAAAGTGGATTCTTCATCGAAACATTGATGAGAAATTTTCTTTCTTTTTCAATACATTGGTGAGAAAAGAGAATTCTTAGCCAAAACATCGAAGGAAAATAATCTTTCAGCCGCCAGAAAAGGAAGCGTTTAGACAAAAATAAGATTCATCACCAAAATTTCGGTAAAAATATGATGTTTTGTCACTAATACCTCAGAGAGAAAAATATTTTCATCGTTGATACACTGGAGAAAGGATGAGTTTTTCATCGGCGAGAGGACGTGGGTTCATCATCGATATGTAGACAATAAAGGTGTATTTTTCATCGATACACCGAAAAAAAAATGATTTCATCATTGATAAAGGACTCTTATCGGCAAGGAAAAGAAATTTTCCTCTTATATATCGACAGGGAAAATACACCCTAACGTCGATACATTGGCGGAAAATGATGTTTTGATGTTGAAACATCAACGAAAGGGATAGAACTTGATCCTCAATAAAGGAGGAAGAGAGAAATAAGGGAAAGAAAAGAAAGAAGAGAAGAAGAGGAACAAAGAAAGAAAATAAATAAGAGAACAAGAGTGAAGGACAAAACATAAATAGAGAAGGAAGGAAGAGAAAGAGAGACGAGAAGAAAAGGGAAGGAGAAAGCTTGAAATTTACAACAACAACAAAAAAGTCTAGACCACAAAACTTGTTTTGGGCATAACATGAGTGTTTCAACTCAATTTTGGATGAAACTTTAGGTTTCTATCCAGAATAACGAGGGATACAAGAATAAAAATGAGATTCATTCATTACTTTTTCTTCCATTATCCGAAAAAAAGATAAATAGTGACTTTTGAAGGTGTGGGTAATGCTTGGTAATTGGATCCCACATAAGGGTGAAATTTTAATAGATGGATCAAAAAGAAGGCATGAATATACCAATTCATGCCTCTAGAAAATATCAAAGGGGTGTGCAGTGGAGATGTCAAACTAAATAGGGAAAAATCCACTATTTTTGGGCATGTTAAGGGGATTTTTGAAATCTTTAGAGGAAGAAAAGGGACCTTAAATCACCAGTCTAGTAAATTTTATTTACTTGAAGTTTTATCTACTCATCAATCCAAACAAATTTTCCTTAAGGGGATTTTTGTCAGTTACGATATGTTTGTGAGATAGCCATTTTTGGTCAAAAATTCTAAGTCTAGAGGAAAAGGAAAAGGGACAAATTGGAAAATTTATATTGATGTAGAAGTCGGAGGGAGTGTCGGATCATAAATATTAGAGTTGTTGTGTATTCAAAATCATGAATATTATCAGCGCCCATTATAAAAATTTCCTTGGTTCTCACCATATTTTATTCTACAATAAGCAAAAGTCATCCCTTGAGATTTTTGGTACTATTGAAATAGGTGCAAAAATGAGTAAAACTATTGATTTCAGAAAGCCATAACTCTCATCTTAGAAATTAAATTGAAGCATGGGTACAAGCATCAGAAAGATAATTTAGAATGGAATATGTTTGAAAGTTCATATTTTTTATTTGTTTAGTAATGTTCCTTCGAAAAATCTAGGAAAAAGAGGTCTATAACTTAAATTCATGACAATTGTATAATATGCTTAACTCAACAATTAATTGTTGCATTCACATTCCTTGCAAAATTAGAGGTACAAGACACATATATAGTCACTATATGAGGACTAGAGATATGGATGATGCTCAAGGTTGTTACAACCATGAGGATGAGATCCAAGGTCTACATGTCAGCATGGGAAATGTAGAGACATAGTCCAATGGGGATAGAAGCAAGGTGGAGTCTATAAAGATGGTTGAGACTATGAGAAGCCTACATAAGGAAGTGCAGAGTTATAGAGCAGAAAATGAAAGGATGATGAGGGCTCATGAAGAGATACTACAGATTATGAATATGTTACAGAAGAAAGTCAATAAATATTCTGGCATAAAGCAAGCATCTAGTGCAAGGAAAGAAGCAACATACAGATCTCATGACCATGGGGGATATAGCCAATCAAGGATTATGAGAAAACATCATCGTATTCACTCACCAGGGCACTCTACTAGAAGGTAGCATGCACATTCAATGTCAAGATCAGCTCTAGTGTGTCCCCTGTCAAAAATCAGAGAAGGAGGGTCGAGGTGGATATTTTGCAAGGAGAGCTCGGGAAAAGAAATATGCCATCATTTTATGGAGAGAATAGGATAGGAGAAGATGTTGAATCTTGGTTTTTGGGAATGAGAAAATATTTCTAGTTACATGATTACCCATCACATGTAGAAGCCATGATTGAAATCTACCATCTCCAATGAAAGGCATCTATGTGGTAGGATCAACTCAAGTAGTTCAAGCACATTGATGAAAATATAATTTCATGATTGAAATATACCATCTCCAATGAAAGGCATCTATGTGGTAGGATCAACTCAAGCAGTTCAAGCACATTGATGAAAAGATAATTTCCTAGAATTGATTCAAGAGATATTTCCAGCAGCAGTACTTGTCATAGAATTATTATGAGAAGAAGATGAAAGAGTTATTTAAAATCAAACTTGGGATCATGACAATCGATGAATATGAAAAGATATTCTTTGAGTTTTTGAAGTATGTGGGATTCATAAAGGATGAGAAAGTCAAAATCCAAAGTTTTTTTGAGTGGGTTACCCTCCTTCTACAATGATAAAATACAATATGATAGCCATGGGACTTTGGAGGAGGACATAAGAAGATAAAAGCATATTTATGAGCAGAGTATAGGAAGACCAACTTTCCAAAATTCTTGGGATGAAAAGAAGAAAGGAAATATGGATCAGAGAAAGAAAGGATTTGAGCCACGTTTCATTGGGAACAACTCTCAAGCACAGCAGCAAGGACAGTCAACACAAGGTGAGCATTAAATGATAGATTACTTGGGGGAAAGCACAAGGAAACGTCCTATAAAGTGTTAGGGATGTGAAGGAGACCACGTGTATCAGGATTGTCATCACAAGGGAGATAGGATGAGGACTATGCACAATATTAAAGAAGATGATAAAGTGGAGGACGTGGGTAGGATCATGCCAAGAATTTATGTAGTCTTGGAAAAAATACAAGAAAACTACCAATATCGCATGATTTAGGTAGAAGGTAAGATTGATAACCATCCCATAACTATTTTGGTTGATTCTAGAGCTAGTCATAGCTATATAGATCCAAAAATAGTTGAAAGATTTAAATTGAAGAGATGTAAGCACAGAAAGTCTTGGTTGGTTCATCTAGCCACTAATACCAAGAGGAAAATCAATGAACTTGGCAAGGATTGTTCAATTAGCATGAATGGAGTTAACACTAAGGCATATCTAAACATCTAAACCACTTGGGTCATATGATTTCTTAATTGGTACAGATTGGCTATATAGGCATCATGTTGTCCTATATTGATACAACAAGGATTTCACATGCCTTGATGAAGAAGGAAATTCAAGGACGGTGCAAGGTATTCCAAGACCTATATATGTCTGAGATAATTCAGCATTGTGGCTAAAAATAATTTTTAGGAAAGGATGACAAATATATGAGACACATATGGAAGATCCAACCAAATATAAGGATCCAAGTCTTGAAGATTATCCAATACTAAATCAGTATGAAGATGTCTTTGAGGATTTTTCAAGATTTCCACCCAAGAGAGATATTGATTTCTTTATTGAATTATTTCCTGGAGCTTCCCAATTGTCCAAAACTCCCTACAGAATGAGAACACCAGAGTTGAAAGAGTTGCAGATGAAACTAGAAGAACTATTGAAGAAGGGGTACATACACCAGGTGTCTCACTTTGGGATACCCCAGTTCTCTTTGTGAAGAAAAAGGATGGAACTCTGAGGTTGTGTATTGAATTCAGAAACTTAATAAGGTCACGGTAAAGAGAAGGTACCCTCTACCATGGATCGATGATATTTTCAATCAAATGAAAGGAGCAAGGATATTTTTCAAGATTGACCTGAGGTCAAGTTACCATCAAGTGAGAATTAGATAAGAAGACACCAAGAAGACAACATTTGGAAAAAATTATGGCCATTATGAGTTTTTGGTGGTGCCATTTGGATTGACAAATAAACCAACTACCTTTATGTGTCTAATGAATGGAGTGTTCATGGATTACCCAGACAAATTCTTCATTATCTTCTTGGATGATATTCTTATCTACTCCAAGATAGAGGAGGAGCATGAGAAACATTTGTGAATGGTTCTACAAGTTTTTAGAGAGCACCAATTGTACGCCAAGCTAAGAAAGTACACATTCTATCAAAGAAAAATCAATTATTTGGGCCACATCATCTCAGAGGAGGGCATAGCAGTGGACCCTGAAAATATTCAAGAAATCAAAAGTTGGATAGCGCCAAAGAACATTTCATAAGTGATATCATTTATGCTATTAGCTGGATACTATAGGATATTCATTCCAGGTTTCTCCAAAGTTTCAAATCTAATCACTTCATTGCATAAGAAGGGAACAAAGTTTGAATGGACTGTTAAGTGTGAGGAGAGTTCCCATCACTTAAAAATAATTATTGACTGGCGCATATATTCTAAAATTTTTAGATATGGATGAATATTTCATTGTGTGCACGGGTGAATGCAAGGAAGGGTCTGGTGGAGTCCTTACACAAAATGGGCATGTCATATTGTGCAAGTCAAGGAAGTTGAAGGAGCATGAAAGAAATTATGTTATCATTGAATTGGAGTTGGCAACCATAGTTCACACCATAAAAATGTAGAGGAACTATCTCATGGGCATGAACTTTGAGCTGAAGAAATATCATAGTGTTCTAAAACACTTGCTTGAGAAGCCAACATTGAATTCCAGTCAAACTAGATGGCTAGAATTTCATAGTAAATACGAATTCAACGTCAAGCATATCAAAGGAAAAGAGAATAAATCAGTTGATTCACTCAGCATGAGGGTTCATGAAATGTGTGCTACATCCATTATCATGTATTGTTTAAATTTCAAAGGAAGAGTTTTGGAGGTGGTAACATCATATCAACATTATGCACAAGTTACAGAAGGATTGTAGCAGGAAAGTGTACTAGTGAATTTTAGAGACTCTAGGTTGGAGAGGATGGAATCGTCTTATTTAGGGATAAAGTTTATGTTCCTAACACTTAGGAATTGATAAATTTAGTGTTAAAAATGTACCATATGTTGGTCATCCAGGATACCATAAGACAACTGCAGCAGTGAGAAGCCAGTACTTGTAGTCAGGAATGAAGAAGAGCATACGTGATTACATAGCTAGGTGCATGGAATGTCAAAAAGTGAAGACTGAACATAGGCATCCAATGGGATTTTTACAGTCATTTCCCATTCTTGAATGGAAATGGGAAGGAGTTATGATCAATTGTGTCACCAAGTTTCCAAGAACAACAAGGAAACATCATTCCATCATAGCAGGGGTGTACAAACTTACAAAGGTTGCACATTTTATTCCAGTAAAAACAACTCATAAGGCAGTCAACATAGAAAATATTTACAAGAAGGAAATTGGTAGGCTACATGGTGTGCTTAAGGAAATAGTTTTAGATAGATATATCGAGTTCACTTCCAACTTATAGAAGGGGTTGTTTAATGGATTTGGGAATAATTTGAATTTCATTACAACATATCATCTAGAGTCATATGGGAAAATAGAGAGGACTAACCAGATAATTGAGGATATGTTGGGGATGTATGTAATGGACAATCCTTCCAAGTGGGAAGACTACCTTTATCTAGTTGAGTTTGCTTACAATAATGGGTATCGGGGATCATTGAATATGAGCATATCTGAAGCTTTATATGGAAGGAAATGCAACATGCTAGTGAGTTGGGACAACCGAATAAACAGAGTAGTCGTTGGGCCAGATTGTTAAGGGAAATGGAAGAGAAGATGGTAAAGATAAGATAGAATTTAAAGGTTGCATAAGATAGGAAAAAGAGTTATGAAGATAAAAATAGGAAATGTAGGGAATTTAAAGTGGGCAAGCATGTGTTTTTAAAAGTAAATTCTAAAAGGAGCTCACTTAGATTGGGAATTTTCCCAAAGTTGGTAGCAAGATTATGTGGGTCATTTGAAGTTTTACAGAAGATAGGCCTAGTTGCATACATGATTGCATTATATGCATCCATGAGAATTCCTAATGTGTTTCATGTGTCTTCATTGAAGAAATGTGTACCTAATCATAACAACGTGATTGATTGAACTATGATCTAGGTGGAGCATGAAGGGGACATTCAAGTGGAACCAGTGTGCATCTTAGACTGGAAATTCAAAGTGCTCCAAAACAAATCCATCGATATGGTAAAGGTTCAATGGACTTGCTACGGTCCCGAAGGCACCATGTGGGAGCACGAGGAGACCATATGGGAGGAGTGCCTGCAAATTTTTGAAAATTTTGAAGAAATTTGAATGTACATAAGTATGCAAGGGTCCATTTTGGCACTTGGAGTTCCTGGAGCCACATCTCAGAGAGATCATATATGATCTGTGTTGAAGTCCTGAAAGGGAAGTAGTACAGCCTGATGGATTGAGATGCAGAGAAGGGGGTACACTTCCTTTGGTTGTGCATGTTGTGGGGAATGAGACACAGATGGTTGGAATTGTTATAGGAGTTGAACTTGCAAAAGTTTTAAGTATTATGATGTAAATTTTATATGTATATCGGTATGATGTTGTACACCGAGGATGGTGAAATTTGTAGGGGGGAGTGTAACATCCCCATTTTATCAATGTGTAATTAAATATGATATATGGCCATAGGCCTAAATATGTAATTTGTAAACATTGTATATGATCATAATAATAAAATAAATGTGACGTTGGTTGCGGGTGGACACAGACAAAGTAATTGGGGGCTAAGTTTACACAAGAGAGGGGAATGTCTAGGAATGTATAAGAAAGGGGTCCAAGGAGAGGGATTATTCATGGGTATTACTTCCAACCCACTTTCATAAAATTAATACTTTGAGAGAGCCTTCTAATTTTATTTTGAGTGTATGATAGCCCAATCATTAAACATGTGTAATAGGGGTTGGTGGGGAAAGTCACATCTCATAGTTATAATAGCATGGGGGATGAGTACAATCAACCTTGGGGAATGTGAGTCAACTCTCATGGGTAAAAGAGAAATTTGAGTGGTCATTATAGGAAGTTTTTACATGCATTTTTTGGATCAACAAGGGAGTGGAGAGCATTGGAGCTTGAAGTCAATCATACTAGGTGTTGTGGGAAGATAATTGGAGTTGTTGTCATATGAATAAGTAGGTCGTTAGAACTATATAGAGGGGGAGATTTTATGTGAGATATTCCCTTGAGTAGTGAGTTATGTTTTTAGTTTTCTTGGGGTAGCTAGTATCCCTGGAGTCCCCAGCAATAGAGATTCCTAGAAAACCTTGAGTTGGAGCCCTGGAGGGAAGATGGAAGGCTTGAGGGACTATGTGCAGTTAAGGGGGATTCCAATTCCTTGGGTTTCATAGGTTGAGGGGAAGAGAGATAGAGGATTTGGATAGTTGTTAAAAAACTAGCTTGTTGTGGGAGTGAATTGGGATGTGAGAGTCACCCTCTTTTGTCGAATTGTATCCCCAGCTCGGGGTTTATTTTCTAATGATATTTGGAACAAAAAATATACATTTGGGAGGAATATCCATCCCCTATAGTCATTTGTTCACTTGTTGTTCAAAAGATAAGTGTTTTAATCTCCGTTTATAAGTTTTATTCATGGGTTTTTATTATTGTGTATGAACTCTAATTTTTAAGCAAATATATGTTGGTGTGAATAAGTATAAGTTGTTTCTTTCATGTTTTAGAAATGTTGTAGATGAATTTAGTTCATGGTATAAAAAACTTGTTTAGGGGTTATGTAGTGGGGTCACTACATTAACAACCATTTACAACTATCATTTTGAAAATACATTAAATGGTACAAGCATAAGATGTTGTTTTGATATATTTTTATCATTTATTATAGCAAATTTATGTTGTATAGTACTAACATATGTTTATTTTAACCTTTGAATTACTAAGAATTAATTGATATATCACAAAGTTGATGATGTATTCAAATAATACATTAGTAAAGATCTATTTTATATTATATTTTATTTTTTTATTTTTTTAACTAGAACGGTTATGTTGCATTAATCGGATTTCAGGAAAACCTGAATCAGAAAGTTACATATCTAAAGAAGGTTGGTGACCTCTAACAGTGCTGCCAACCTTCTTATGAACGTCTTGGGAAACCCATCCCATTTGCTTCTTGAACTAATTCGAGAAAATGACAAAAATTGCATACATGAATAAATTCTCACAAATTGTGAGCATAATAGAAGACAAAAGAAAAACATTAACCAAAGGGGGATGGAAATTTTCCCTTTATGTAGGGGTCCAGCTTTTTCTGAGATCCTAAGGAAATGTTGGAGGCCGCCTCCTTTTCTCTTCGCGCTTTATTGGTCTTTCGCCCTCTGGTAAGGGGTGGAGACGGAACTGAATTGTCTTCCGGTTCAGAAGTTTCCACAGAGACTGAAACATCCAGGTCTGCATTGGCAGATGGTTCCGGAACTGAATCCTTTGTTGCCATTGTGGTGGAATCCGGGGGGCTTTCGTCTGCTGGAGGGTCTTCCTTAATTGTTGTTGCCTCTGGATCCTGGGCTTCATCCTCCTTCAGCGCATCAAAGTTGTTTTTGGTCTCTAGAGTTGCCTCTGCCGTGTGGGTGGCCTTTGGGGCCTGGGCTAACGGATCCTTTCACCTTGGATGCCTTTGTCGGTTAGTTACTGGCTGAAAATCATCTTCTTTGAATGGTCCCGGCTCCTCAGAGGTTTTGGGGCAGCTTTTTGTGAAGTGACCGTAAGCATGGCACCAGAGGCACTTAAAAGGAATATGCTCGTAGTCCAGCTCTTGGATGTGGCACCATTCCCCCAGGGAGAGCTTAATGGTGTCTGGAAGTCCTTTTTCGAGATTTACCTCAACACAAATACGTGCGCAGGTGAACTGTTCCCCCTTCGGCTCCGCCCTGTCCAGGAAACGCCCAAGCTTGTTTCCAATGTCCTCCAGAGAGCTTATCCCCCAGAGATGCAATGGAAGATGAGGCAGCCTAACCCAAACAGGGGCTGCTGTGATCTCGGCTTCAGGGTTAAAGTCCAGGGTCCAGGGGGCTAAGAACAGCCCCTTTGACCCCATGAAATAGGGACCAGATCTGAAAACTAGATCACGGTCCGCTTTCCTCGTGAAGCTGAAGGCAAAAAAACCCCTGCCTACTGCATATAGAGTAACGTTTCCTTGTATCAACATCTTCCAACGATCTTCCATCCATGCCTCCACTGTTTTGGGGCTTGGCCATAACCCCGTAAACTTTCCGATGAGGGCATTTTCTGCTAGAAGGAGGGCAAGCTTGCAGGGGTCCTCTGGATCTAGCTCCAGAGAGGGGATCTCCTCCATCTTCTTAACAAACTTAGACTTGAGATAAGGCTTGGGTTTAGGTCCTGCTGAGCAGACTAACGTTTTGAAAGCTTCCAATGGGTCTTTTTCCATCTCGGCGATCGGAACTGGGGCCAACGTAGAAGGCGGCGGCCTCCAGCAAGCAACAAACTTGTTTGTATTCAGGGGTCGCGCCCTTGCACTCAAACCAGTCGCATGCCCCACTAAAAATCCACGGCCCTGTAATCCCTAGTCTGCTAGACATGTCCCTGCAAACAAATCGTGTGCAAACGCTCCTGGTCGCAGCTCCACGACCCTGTATTCAAAGGGGAACCCTGCATTCAAACCAAACCTCGTGCAAGCTCAGGCGGGAGGGACGTTGTTCATCCCTGATCGTTGCTACAGTCGCGCGCCCCTGCAATCAAAACTAGAATGGAGGCGGCTAGGGTTTAGGCCCTAGCCGCGTTGCTTCCTTCTCGCTGCATCCGGCTCGACTCCTCCATCTCCAATAAACTTGTTGTCCATTAAAAATCTATTAAATTATATTTTATTTTAAAAAATGATGATATTAAAAAATCAAACCTCACATTTTTTATTGTTTGAAAAAATCAAATTCAAATAAATATATACTAACTTTCATGGAACTTAAAAGGAAAATTCCAACAAAATAAATTCGAGCAACATCTATGAGTTTTGGAATAACACTTGTGGTGTTGGCATTATAAAATTTGATGGAATTTTCAACCTTAACTAGTGCAACTATCGTGGCCTTCACCTATTCCACTCCATCCTTTAGTTTTCTAATCATATAAACCTATATTAATCATTATTTTTACATTCTCTTTTAAATAAGTGTCAACATAGGAAGGACATGGAAATTCTAAAAGAGTTTTTTTCTAGAGCCTAGTCACAATTAAGGAAAAATTTAAGGATCCATACTTATCTAAAAGTATAGAAATCTTTGTCAGTTTTTTTTAACAATAACTGGTGGATATTATATTAATCAAAAAGGGGATGCAGCTGAAGCACACATATTTTTTACAAAATGTTCAAAATAATCCCAAAGGCAAGGTAAAAATTATTCTTTTCCAACAGTAAACTAGTCCTACCTATATTTAAATACATCCATTCTTCGAAGGGAGAATTTACATTACAAAATTTAACTGTGTAAACTATAAAAAAGTTGCCAAGGATGCAGACAATTGTAAAAAAAATGAAGTACCATACTTGGAGTGATTGGAAGGTTCTGGGTCTTCCATTTCCATGTCATGAGTTGGGAGTTTCATATCTAGGAGTGGAATTTCTACTGTGGGGGACAAGCCATTAGTTGTAGATATTGTATCTATGTCCAAAAAAACCAATGTGAATTGGGCCTACAATTATTTCACTTGGGAGGGGATGAATTTAACTTCGTCATTTTGTTGGTGCATGGTTATTTTGTGCTAAATTAGGGTTTCTATTATGAATGTCACTTAGGTAGAAAATACTTGAACTTTAATTTGGAGTTGTTGCAGTGTGCTCCAAAGGTCCTATGTGTTGTCTAATTGGTCCTGGAAGGGCACCAAAGTCTTGTTCTTTTCATGAGCCATTTGGGAAAAGGACATACCTTTCCATCCAAGAGAGCTACTATGGACGCGATACAAACTGGTTAGGCCATCATAACTCGCAGCCTAGAACTAAAGAAGTGACCCATTTTTGAAATTTTTTGTGAGCTTCGGTTGTGAGTGTATTCCAAAGATGCATGAAGATCCAATGAATAGGAACCATAAGAAATAAAAATTTCATGTTAGGTGTGGGCACCCAATTCTCAATGGATTAATGTCGCGCTTGAAGAACACAGAAATTACCTACAGGAAAAACCCCCAATGCATGACCTTGGCCATCGAGACCCAACACTCACTCATGATATCATAATAGAATTGAACCAGCCCAATGGAATTCTCGATCCTTAAAACCTCTCGAGTTTTTGATAGAAAATAGTTCAGGCATACGAGTTCTCATCAAGATAACTACACATGGGAAAATGAAGGAAACTCTCATGCACATTATTCTATCCATTATCTACCATAATGACATATAGGGATCAAACTTGAATGGAAAATGCATCAAATGTGGGAATTTTCTCATCCACAGCCTCTCGCAAGAGCAACATTACCTGCATCCTAATTTTTATGTTGTGCATCCTCTATATTATCCCATCATGATCTAAAGGTTCCTTGGTATAGAATGTGCCAATTACCCATGATGGACTTGACTAAGTCTAGCCACTAAACCCTGGGGAAGATATCTTGAATAATTATTTTTCATATGTCCTTGACAAATATGAACTCTATGAACATGTGATGAATGGAATCATTGCTTTCTTTGCATAGTGCACATCTAGAAGGCCTAGATATTCCCTTTTTTATATTTTTTCACTAGTAAGGATTTTTTGATGTGCCAATTTCCAACTAAAGATATTGAATTTTAAGAGCTTGTCCCAATGCCAAATATTAGTCCATAGGACATATTTTCAAGGGAGAGAAAAATGGAAGAGAAGATATTCATATCTTTTTCTAACGGAGAGCTCATGATCTCCCCATCCCATTTCATATTGATCCTCCATGTTCCTAGGAGCCAAGCCATATAGATAAGAGAGTAGCCTCCCAACCAAATCCTTGAGGTACTCTGTGTTCTCCCAAAGATTACACCCAATCCAAATCCTAGAGGAACTGCACCAGCTAGAAATTTCAAAGAGAGTGTTTTTTTGCTAAGTTGAAAGCCATTCTTGAAAGGGAACTAAGGTCTAGTCCTAGGAGAGTGGGGGTCTTCCTAGGATGATTTCATCCCAGATGTTATTCTACTTTCCATTACCCAGTGTCCATGTGAGTTTACTTTGGATAAGAGGAAGGGAGGCCAAAAGAAATTTCTAGATTAGGGAGCCTTTATGATTGGGAAGGGGGAAATTTAGGCCTCTAAGTCGGTCCTTGGTGAAATATTTGAATATAAGTGTTTTTTTCCACCAATCAAGATTTCCCGAAATCATTCTCCATAGTAGTTTATATCCCAAGGCTAAATTTTCCAAAACTGGATCCTTTATCATGAGACCACCATGAACTTTGGGAGCCCTCATAATTTTCCAATTGACCAGGTGGAATATTTTCTAATTATTTTTTCCTCCTTCCCATAATAATTTTATGATCTCTTTAACAAGTGCCTTTTTTATTCCCACCGGAGTTAGAATGGAAGAGAATTGAAATATTGGGAGAGACAAGAGGATTTATTTTACCATAGTTAACTTACCGATGGGATTTATCCAATGAGCCCCCCATATTGATAATTTTTCTTTGATTTTGGAGAATATGATATAAGAGAGTTAAGGAAGATGGGGATCCTCAAATATTTGAAGGATATATAATTGATCGCTAGTGAGAATGTTGGCTAATATGGTGGAACACAACATGAAACAAAGAACACAGTTCTATAGATAATCGAAGAGGAACAAAAGTTTTGAAGATAAAGGTAGTGTCTAAAGAGACCATTACAACACTTAAGCAAAGCGCACTGTGATCAAAACATCATAGTGCATGGTGCACATATTTATACGCATGATATTTTGTATAATATCCATGATTGATAATGACCCAAGGGGTCTACTTTTATAGTCTCGAGATATAACCAACTTCCATATAATCTGGAAGATCTTGTCCACATGTAATCGTCAGCTATTAGAGTTGACTCCGCCAAATCCGCTCTTTCCAATTGGCTTGACAAGGATGATTGATGTGACCACCTATGTGTCCAATTCGTAGTCAATTGTTGGGCTAGTCGATCCACCACCCGACTATCTTCGATTTTTGGTCGATCGTCCGACCAATAGGAATATCAACTACTCAACTAACTAGTGTAGTGAGTTGGTCGATCACCCAATCAAAAGTATCCATATGTAGGTCAACCTCTCGAATGATTGATCCCAGGAGATGTGTGATGAACCATAAATGCTTGATTTTATAATACCCCCCCATCAGCACACATCTATGGATATTCAGGAGGTGAAATTACAGCACCATGACACCCTCTCATAATTGTAGTTTCTCGAAGCCCATGTATCATGTGGAGCTTGATAAATCTGGCTTCAGCTAAAGGTTTGGTGAAGATATTAGCAACCTAATATTACGTTATGTAATATTCAATTGAGACCATGTTCTCATAAACCAATTGTCTCAAATAGTGAGCATGGATCTCAACATGCTTCATATTACTGTGAGCAATAGGATTTTCAGCAACCTGTATACCACTATGGTTCTCATAATAAATTCAGTAGTTGAGGTATGAACATGAAGGACAAGCTCTCCCAAAATTTGGTGAATACATACTAATTAAGTACCTAATTGAACGTCACCGTGATATTATGCTTATGTAGTCAACTAAGAGACTACCTTATGTTTTTTTCACAACCACACCAAAGGTCCAATGCTATAATGAAACACATAGCCAGAAGTGGAATTTTGATCATCATTGTCACTAGCCCAGTTGGAGTCAGTGTATCCAACTAGTGAATCTAAACTTTGGCAATACTTGATACCAAAATGAGTGGTACCGTTGAGATAGTGAACTATTTGTTTGACTTCTTTCCAATGAATTTGTTTAGGGTCTTGCATAAACTGACAAACCACCCTAACAACAAAGGAAATGTCAAGTTGACTATGAGTAAGATAAATAAGACTCGCAACCAATTGTCAATAGAGGGTAGCATCGACCGCGTGTGTTTGATATGTTTTGCTAAGATTTAGTCAAAACTAGAAAAGAGTAGAAAAGGAATGGCAATCATCCATGTTAAAATATGTCAACAGATCCATCACATATTTAGACTAAGAAATGAAAAATCCATCACAAAGTGCTAATACTTGAAGACCCAAAAAATAATGCAGAGTACCGAGATATGCCATGTCAAAGGAGTCATCAAGTTGTTTCTTCAATCTAAGGATGAGATCGTTATTATTTCCAGTAATAAGTAAATCATCTACATATACAACAACAATCAAAGTGTCTCCATTGGTGTGGAGAACATACAAGTTGTGATCACATTCACACTATTTGAAACCAAGTCGAAGAAAGAAATGGTTGATATTAGCATACCAGGATCAAGTAGCTTGATTTAAACCATAAAGCAACTTCTTGAGTTGAAAAAACAAGTTTGAATCTATCACAAAACCAGGTGGTTGTTCCATGAAAATTTATTTAGATAGGTATCCATGAAGAAAAGCACTCTTCACATCCATCTGAGCAAGTAGCCTGGTGTTTACCACCAATCTTTCCTTCTCCAAGAAATATATGTTGATCAGTAATTAAAATACCACATAAATATTCAAAGGTGTAATCCTTACCATATTCCCTGTGTGCTTTCTAGTTGGTTTGTAAAGTCGACATGAACACATAAAACGGTGTTCTCAAGTTCATCAGGACCATGTCAATGAGTTGTTCATCCTTCTTCTAATAATTATTTCCACATTTTCCTAATTTAAACTAGAGTTCCTTGAAAAGCACCAAATACACCTCCATTCTTTCAAAGGAATGAGGATCAATAGAGATCAACTCTTTCTCCAACTACATGAAGTGGCTCTTATCAACTCAGTCAAAAAAAAAAATCATCTTCTTCCAAACTTGATGAGGATAGTCAATTCCACTTAGGAGAAAATGAATCTCTCATGATATGTAGGTCATAATGACTTCTATAGCCTCATCCTTCTTTCCATCAACCACGAAATTTTCTTGATCATCTATTAGATCTGGAATATCCACCTTCAAATACTACCACAGTCATTTTCTCTTCAGTAGGGTTTCCATATCTAGTTCCCATACTACATCATTTGATCCATTCAAAACAACATGATCCATCTTCAATATCTAGACATACTAGTCTATTCCAATAAATTCTAATCGGGAAACCACCATCCCATAGTCAATCACACAACATACCTGACTCATCAATATTTTCAAACAATAGTTCAAGGTTTTAAACCATCATCCTGGTACCATGTTGGGGAATAGGGTAGAAAATGACATGAAACAAAGAACATGGTTTTGTAGATAATTGAAGAGGAACAAAAAAAATTGAATATAAGGGCGATAACTAAGGACATCGTTACAACACTTAAGTAGAGTGCACTATGATCATAACATCCCAGTGCATGTTTCACATCTTAATCTGGATAATCTTTTTCATAATTTCCATGATTGATAATAACCCAAGGTGTCTACTTTTATAGTCTCGATATCTAACCAACTTCCCTAGAATATGGAATATATTGTCAACATGCAACTGTTAGTTGTTAGAGTTAACTCTACCAAATCTTCTTTGTCAAGTCGTCTTGACAAAGATGCTTGACCTAAACTCCTACGTGTCCAAATCATAGTCAATTTTTGGGTTGGTCAATCCACCACTCGATGATATTTGACTGTTGGTTGATTATACGATCGACAAACACATTGACTACTTGACTGAATAGTGTAGTGTGTTGGTCGATCACTCAATTGACTGTATCCATATATCGGTCAACTTCTTGACTGATTAAACCCAGGATATGTAATATCAACCAGCAATACTCAATTTTCCAACAAATAATTGAAGGATCCCAACGATGACAGCAAGAGAGTGATCACTGATGTTCCAGGCATAAATGTGGCACTTATTTTTATTGACAAAACCCCATGAAACAATTAAATTTGGTCTAAAATATTTTTTAAACACTTAGTCATGACTGAAGAGGCCCCCCCAAGAAGGAGGATGTCGTCTGCAAACTGAGAGTGATTTATCCTTCTGACACCTTGAACAATTTGGAGTCCAAGGATGTTCCCATTCCTTCTCTCATGCTCCAATCTTCTTCCTAAATATTCTACCATTAGAATATACAGAAGGGGGGACAATGGAAATCCTTGTCTAAGCCCTCTAGAGGCTTTAAAGAAACTTATAGGACTTCCATTGATTAGGGGGTGATCCAAGGGTTCCTTATACAGGCTTTGATCCATCGACTAAAGGGTGGACTGAAACCAAAATTGTTCAATACTACTAGGAGGAAACTGCTCCAGACTCAATCGAAAGCATTTTCCATGTCGATATGTATTACCATTCCTTTCTACCCTATACCCTTGTTGGAATGAATTTCTTCATAGACCAAGAAAATATTGTCCCAAATTTGTCTTTTTTTTCATAAATCCTCATTGATTAGGAGAAATAGTTTTATGAAGGACCTTCTGAAGCATGTTGGCAATGATTTTGTACATACTATTGTAGGATACATTGAAAAGGGAAATGGGCATGAATCTAGAAAAAGAGGTAGCATTCCTTTCTTTAGGAATTAAATCTAGGAATGTTGAACTTGTTGCACCCCCAATTCTTGTCGATTTCTAGACATTTTGAATCATTATAATCAGGTCAAACTTTATTATAGACCAACATTTTTTGTAGGAATGGGCTATGAAGTCATTTTTCCCTCGGGCTTTGTCTAGTCAAATTGAAAGATTGCTTCTAAATTTTCTTCCTTTGTTACCTTCTTTGTAAGCTCTATATTTTATTCTTCCTAGAACATATGGGGGATATAGGACAGAGAATTATCCCTTATATTGATATCCACTTGATCGGATTTAGTGTACAGGGCCTTGTAGTGGAAGAAGGTTTCTCTCTTAATGTCCTTGAATGAGGTAATAGTATTTCCATATTCCAATGTCATCTCCTCCACATTATTATTCCCCCTATATTCCTTGCATTTTCTATGGAAGAAGGAGATGTTACTATCCCCTACTTGAAGCCATAAGCTCCAGGATTGTAATATCCATGTTTCATCCTCCTTTTTAAGGGATAATTGGGGTTTCTTGTATAATGTTTCCTCTTCCTTCAGTAATACAGGGGTAACCAACCCTTTCTCCAGCCTGTCAAACACCCTATCCAATTGTTCTTGGAACTGTTGTATTTATAACTACGATGATTTAAAGGTAAATTTAACCCAATCCTTTAGTGCCTTTTTAGCATAATGAGATTTTTCTCCCAAATGTAGACAGGGGACCCAACCACCCAATGGCACCATATGGAGGAGACTAGGGGCATAAACAAGGGATTTCTTAGCTAAAGGGGATTGAAATGAAAATGGATAGGACCCCATTCTTTAATCACGTAGAAAATAAGGGAGATAGTCCTATGATCAAAGCCCGACCAAGAGAGTATGTGGGAGAAAATTTGTGGGGGGGCTCGAATAGGAAGGAGATATTCACTAGAAATCATTCTAACTTCATAGCAATGTGTCCAAGCCCAACGTTTGATTGGACCAGTTGTATAGACATTTTGAAGGTTTAACGCCCACAAGATCCGAGGTGGAGATAATATCCTCAATATTTTCACGACATGGTTCCCTTACAATGGATCCTGATCTGGATTGAGGAGCGGAATGAACTGATTAACAAACTGAATACAATAAACACGGGGATATGAAGAATAACACAAATATCCAGTGAACAATATCTTCCATTGAATAATGAAATAGGTTGAAACTGTAAAACTGCATAATTGGAACACTTGCTCGAATGGTGGTAGCTATCTCTTAGAAGAGATGTGGCTGCTACATGCATCCATCTGAGAAGAATGAATTACAATGAGGCTCTAGAGTCCTTTTTGATATTACTCATGAATTCAAAAACCCTATATATCAAAAAACCTAACTCTAGGAGGTGAAACGTCAAAATTCATGTGGGCCCTTATGGGTAAGTTGGTACCTCATCTTCCCATGGTCGTAAATTTTGCATAAGAACTATGTTTTAGGTGTGTGATAGACTATTGGAAAGGTATTTTGGAGAGCTACACATTCCACTGTCAAAATATGACTTTCTCTACAGTTTGACTATGGCGATCCAAAAAAAAAAAAAAAAATTAGGCCTCCAAAACGGCCCTGGAAGTACAGCAAGATGTGATGACATGAAAACATACAAAATAATCCAGTTGGATTAGGTGAGAGGCCACCAATATCCACCTGGAAGTTGTGTAGGGCTTCAAACAACCCCAGAAGTGTGTAACCCACAATTATAAAGAAGTACAAAAGAACGTGTTGAACTGAAAAATGACAAGAGGAGTGGGTGGCCACTAATAGCCAAATGGATCAGATCGCCATTTTTTCCGCCAGTGATGGATGGTAGTGTTAAAGTCCCCAGTGATTATAAATTTTGCATTAGAGTCTTCACCAGAGAGTCCTAGAAAATATTTCCAACATTCCTTCTTTTCCTTATATTGATTGGGCATATAAATATTTATTAAAATAAAGTTATTATCTGAAGATATTTGCACAAGGTTGACCAAAAGTCAGTGTTGATTAGACCTACTCTCCACCAGTTGGAATTGATGTGGAAATCGGAGGGTGAAAACACCACCCGAGGAACTCCTTGAGCTAATCGTGAAATTAGTATTGTTCTTCCAAATATGACTTATTTCTTAAAGGACTGTTGAGCCCCTCATTTGTTTTCTCCTGGATCAAAAGGATTTGAGGATTTTCTTATTTGACCAGTTGTTTCATGGATTCAGTATTTTCTTTACTCCCCATACCTTTCCAATTCTAGGAGATTGTTTTCATCATTTACTTGTGAGTTTGGGTGCCCCCATTTAGGGAGCATGGAACCACTTGTCCCTCTGATCCATTTTTCTTATTTATTAATAGTAATTTCCATAGTGGACTAGAGACCCATATCTTTATCCCTATCTGATGTTTCTTCTCTTTTGTGGTGATTCATTTTCCTTCCCATCCTTTTGACTGGGATGTTTGGCCTTGATTCTCTACCTGACTCATCTTTTGACTCCCCCTGTGAGTATTCTTCTAGGATAATAGGGATGTCTGATTTTGGAGGACATAAGGTGTATCTATTGGGTATTTCCTTGTATGGGGACATGGGGATCTAGGTTCTTGAGGATGATTGGGGGATTTTGACCACTTGGATTGGGGTTTCTTCCTCTACTATAGGGATTTCCTATGTTTCTTTATAGTTTTCTTCATAGTTTGAGAGATTCACATACATATTATTGCTTACCTCTGAACCCCCTCCTCCCCTACCTGACTTGGGGGGAAAGGAAGACGATGTACCAGGGACATCCTGGGGTGAGGTTTTTTCCAAGGGTTGTTGAGATTCCTGCTTGCTAGATCCCCTATTTTTCTTTTGAGTCTGTCGTTGTTCCTTCTCTCCAGCCTATGGCTATCTTTGTTGGGTTTTAGGGAAATGTTTTGAGAAGTGGCCATACTCGTGACAGGCCTTTCATTTAAGAGGGAGTTGCTCGTAGTCCACATACTGGATATAGGTCTAGTTATCCAATGCTAGCTGGATGGATTTAGGTAAACCCTTCTCTAGGCGCACCTATACACATATATGTGCACATGTTTGGATGTCTTCTGATGGTTCGACATGATCAATGTATCTTCCTGGGGTATTTCCAATGTTGTGGATAGTCGCATCGTTCCAATAGTACAAAGGGAGGAAAGGGAGATGAACCCAGACCGATACTACAAAGGGAATTTGGTTCTCGGGGAAAAATCAAGGGTCCAACGATTAAGATATATACCTCAAGAACCCATGAAATAAGGCACACTTCTAAAAATTAGATCGCAATCAAACTTTTTCTTGAACAAAATTGTGAAGAAACACCTGCCACATATGGAAGACAATATCTTCCATTGGATGAGGGGATTCCAGTTATTTTCGATCCAGAGAGCCATGTTCTATGGGGATGACTAGATACTGGTGAATTGTTTAATGAGCCCGTTCTCAGCAAAGTGAAGAGTCATATTTCTTGAGGAAGCAACATGGATTAAAACCTTCAATATTTCATCCAAATTCTTGATGAAACACGAGGGGGGGACCTTCACCTATTCTTGGATGTTATCGACTAGGGATCTAAATGTGTCTATGTCTAGTGGAGTGGGAGGAGGAGGAAGGGCAGGATCCCCTCCACTAGGAGCCAACACCATGAAGTTGATTAGGGTTCAGAAGATGGGTGTAAGGAGTTGCAAAGAATCCTTGAAAATTTTTACATGTTGATGAAATTATTATCCAACGTCCTTTACATTATTAGTGAATGGATCGACCACATATTTTTTTCTCCTCTTCCATGGGACTTTGGTTCTTAGAAGGTGAAGGATATGGGAGTGGGCTTTGATCCACTTATGTGTGCACAGGTCATGATACCATTTAATTTAATACCTTTGGGTGAAACCACATGTTTGACCACTACCTCAAGGTGTCCCCATGGCTCCAAGAAATCCCTCATGGGAAATAAATCTTTGTCAATTTTACTAATTCTTAAAGTACTAATTATAAAATGTTTGGTGATATTCTAGTAAAAATATTCCAATTTCTAAGTATTTGAATATTTTTTATAAAATATTGACAACTTATAGAGTAAAATAATTTTATCCCATATTAGAATTTGGGTGAATAATTTAAAAAAGAAAATAGAAATTATCAAATTATTTTTAGAAGAAAACCAAACAAATCATGAAGTTTAGCCTCTAAAGTTTTCTCTTACTAATCCAACCCTAGAAATCTTGGATATAAATTGTTACCATGGAAGACAAATATTGAAAACAAAGATTAAAATTCATTATTATTAATGAATTTGTTTTCATATTTAATAATTTAAATTTAAGTAAATACATTTAATTAATTATAATTTTTAAACAAATTTTTTTATTAAATATAACTATTATAAATTTAATGAAAAATTATTATAATTTTATCATCAAAATAGATGAAAATTTAATATTTCATTGAATGTGTATAGATCAAAATTTATTAGTATTCTTTATATTTAATATTTTAAATTAATTAAATAAATTTTATATATTATAATAGTTGCATAATATAAATTAATAAAATATTATGAAAAATTAAAATATAATAATTGTGACTTTAGTAAACAATTATATTATAACTTTGTCTTGTAATCTTTGAATAATAAAAAAATTTAAAATAACATTATTATTACATCACTGTTATTATTATTAGTGAATAACTATATTATAATGTTATTATTACAATATATGAAAGAGACATATTGTATCTTGTTGGACAACAAATAATTCACCTTGAAGAAGAGTTAAACATTATATGGCATTAACGGTTATCACTTTTTGCATTCACAATCCAAATTAAATGATTTCATAAAAGTAAAGTTAAACAGTATATGGAAACTATAAATTTAAATGAGGGATACATCTCACATTTAATTTAAAAACAGATAAATCGTTAATAATGTTAATCATTAGCATACTCATAATAAATTTTATAAATAAAACAACAACAACCACAACATTATATGAAAAACATAATATACATGAGTGATATGCATATCAATATACATGTCAAACATACATCTCAACAAAATCTGTAGTAAATGTGTCATATATACATCTCAATTCATATATAAAACAATCAATAATAATACATGTCAATCAGTACCACTAATAGATAGGTCCACCACCATAGCTAGATGCATCAGTGTCTCTGTTATCGGAGGTAGAGGGTCTATCAGTACCTATGTCATAAATAAATGAAAAAATTACACTTTCAAAAGTGTTTCAATCAAGATCAACCTGTGTAGAAATACCTGATGTGAACAGAGTGTCCAAAGCATCAAAGGATTGTGACACATGTGGAGGAGGAGGAGGAGGATCATTGGATGATGACACATGTGGAGGATAAGGACAAGGGTCGGTGGATGGTGACACAAGTGGAGGAGGATGAGGATTAGTGGATGGTGATGCATGTAGAGGAGAAGCTGGAGGATCGGTGGATGGTGTAGACACATGTGGAGGGGGGGAGGAGGTGGATCAGACATGGATGGTAAGACACATGTGAAGGGGAAGGTGAAAGAGGATCAATGGATGGTGTAGACACATGTGGAGGGGGATGAGGATTAGGATTAGACATGGATGGTACAGACATATGTGGAGGGGAAGGCACGAGAGGATTGGTGGATGGTGATAACACATGTGGAGGGGGGGAGGAGGCGGAGGATTAGACATGGATGGTGCAAACACATGTGGAGGGGAAGTAGGAGGATCAATGGATGGTGCAAATACATGTGGAGAAGAAACAATATCGGGAGGAGGAGGACCATTTGGTGGAGTAGAGGATGTGGATCGATCTGGTGATGAGGCAGATGGAGTATAATCATAAGTAGAATTATCAAGATTACTCAACCTCTCAATGAGGTTAATGACACCAAAAATATGATGCATCAGTGATGTCATGTCACAACACATAGTTTTCCATATCATAGATAGCTCTACTATCCATATTTGTCTCAAACTAGTGCGAGTACCACTCCATGACTAACCATGACACCACATACATGATCTTCCACCTCTATCTAGGCACTCCAATCCATCATGTTTGGCATGTGGGGTCTATTTACTAAAGGTTGCTCCTCTACCTCCTCCATATCCTCATCTTGTTGGTAGGTTCATCCCCAACATATGTGTCAATATTTGTAAAACAATAGATAATAATAATAAGATAAATGGAACAAAATGTTACAATAAATTACGTGTACATGAAATAAGACATAAAAATATGCAACTAGATTTATCAAAACATAATGATAATATTACCTCTCTCATCAAGTGGCTCGGATGTTGTAAATAAGATGTTTGGAAATCCTCTCCAATCCATCCATGTGTACAATTATTATACAACATAGAGGATAGGATTGTCCTCTTTAGCCCAAAAATCACATACCTCCCTGCCAACCAGAGTACATGGCCACTTCAACGGGCC
Source organism: Picea engelmannii (assembly GCA_009831015.1). NCBI lineage: Eukaryota > Viridiplantae > Streptophyta > Pinopsida > Pinales > Pinaceae > Picea > Picea engelmannii. Next base: position 626,795 of record ML788605.1, read on the forward strand.
CCTCTTGTCCAACAATCACCCCCAAATGAACTTATATGCATAAAATATATTCCTAGGAGATAAGTAGGGAAATTCTGGTCTAGTGGCATGAACCCTCTCAAAAAATGTTGTAAATGACTCTAACGTGAATGGGAAGAATCTTCTCCCAGATAAAATGGCACGACAACAATCCAACACAAAACAAAATTGTCTCAAAAAATTATTCGTCCATCAAATCAATCATGGCCTCTACACTAAACTATATACTTAATACATCAAAGGGAAATTAATAAATTTCCCATTAGAGGTAAAGTGTGATAGTATTGTGATAATTAAATACAAGAACCTAATATCCTCTCTATGAAATGAACTCATCCACATCTTACCACTAGGAACCTGGAATCCTAAAGTGGAAAGAATGTCCATACTAACATATATTTGCACATATTCCATTTGGGTCTCTCCTGCAACATTGGGCAGTATATTAGGGAACTAGGGCCAAACATCCCCCATCCTAGACAACCTAGTGATGAAATAAAAATCCTCCTTCGTGAGTTGATACCACAAATCGGGACAGACTTTGAATGCATGTTGACCATGATCCCAATGACGGGTCAACTATTGTAACAATGAAGAGTTCCCCCTGAGGGATGCACCCTCCTCATAAAACTTGAGGATGCCAACATCCCTCAAAAGGGCATGTATCTATGGTGTAATAGTGCAAATGAACAACTCCATCTCCCTCTCCCAGGCCTCCCACTCACATACAAAGGTATGTTTTGACCCGCTATTTTTTTTATGATCCTGCTCCTCCTCTCGTGTTCATCGTCTTTGATTCACGTACAAATATTTCTAGGCACACACACACACAATGAATTGAAATTATAAAACACACACATATATAAATAACTTGTATTTAACAAAAACTAAAATTAATTTATGTTTGCAAAAAAATGTAGAAAAGCACTCGGTGTGCCTAAAACAGTCACTACAAACTGTTTCTAGTGCTTAATATCATAAAAACAACACTTTCAGGTGGTGTTGTTATTGTCACGCACTGGTGTTCCACATTTATTGTCGCACCGACACATATTTTAGCGGTGCATCCCATAATACGCATTATGCTTCTAAATTGTGAAGTATTTGGCCCTGTGCCATGCTCTTTACAACACTGCTACGTTTTTTGGATGTAGGGGCATTGTGGGGTTAAATTATTTTATTACAAATTAAATGGTGTGATGTATTAATACTAACGCACATGTGTTACCTTGTTATTGGAGCACTGCCATTTTATTTAGCGGTGTATTGTGTTGAATATAGCACTAGGAATGGGGCATCCAACCAAACTCCTCGGTATGCCAATTCGTTCAATATTTTTTTGGTGTGGTTGTTTTAATTGCACCAATGCATTTTCTTAACATGGATGCACCACTAGGCTAAATTTTATGTACTGTAAACTTAGCAATGTGTTTTTTTCAACTGAATTCACCAGTGCTCATGTGTTCCCAAAGCACTAACATGTTGTTAAGAGTTGCATTATGTTGTATAGAGCCCTATTAATGGGGCGTCCAATGTGACACCCTGGTATGCCAACTCGTTAAAAATTTTCTCATTGTGGTTCATTAAACCACATTGGTGCATTTGGTTAACATGGATGCACCGCTACACTAAATTTTATGGCATGTAAGCTTAGGATTGTGCTTTGTAAAATCAAAAGAATCGATGCACCACTATTCCCAAAAAACCTGTATGTTTTTTAGCAGTGCATTGTCTTATATAATGCACCAGTGACGAGGTGTCATGAAATACGCACCACTATGTTTATTTTTAAAAATTTATCACGGTGCCTTTTTTTGAATGGCATCGGTGTGTATTGTTAGATTTTACGCACGGGTGCATACTGTTAGAGTTTACACACTAGTGGACCACATTTATTGTCACACCAACACGTATTTTAGTGGTTCATCGCATAATATTCATATCACTATTATATTATGAAATATTCATCTCAGTGTCGTGTTCTTTACAACATTGGTGTGTTTGATGGACCTAGGGGCACCACTAGGTTAAATTGTTTGATTGAAAATTAAGTAGTGTGATGTGTTAATATGAATGCACTGATGCTAATTTTCAATGGAGCACTGATATTTTTTTATCGATGTGTTGTGTTTTATAGATCACCAAAAACAAGGTGTTTAACAAGATGACATGTTATGCAAAGTCATTCATTATTTTTCATGGTGCGATTCTTTTAACAGCAACAGTGCATTTGATTAACATTGACACATTGCTACGCTAAATTTTATGGGATGATAACCTAGAGGTTTTCTTGGTTAAATTGAGCAATTTAATTCTCCAGTGTTCCCAAATCACTGACATGTTGGTTAGCGGTGTGTTGTCTTTTGTAACGCACCAGTAATGGGGCGTCACAAAAGACACACCACTATGTTTATTTTTTTTAAATAGATCGCAATGCTTTTATTTAAATGGAATTGGTGAGTATTGTTAGAGTATATGTATTAGTGGTGGTGCTTACTATTCATATACAAAAATTATTTTCCACTTCATGGATAGTCGAAGCATTTAGGTGCACCACACAGAATTGGAAAAAAATTGAAAAAATGACCAAATTTTCAAGACAAATTCAAATTTGAGATGGATGAAAATTAAAATAGGAAGGTCATTAACAATTTAACTGGACTCTTATGTCCTAAAGATACATGGTTCCATCATTGAGATGAAATGAAAATTTGTGTTAATTTTCAAAATTTGGAAATGTGTGGAATCTATCGATGGACACATCGAACTCGTTGTAGAGCATTGGAACTGCAAACAGGGTGTCCTTGGAAGGAGAGTGAGAATTGATGCTTTCTTGAAAGTTTAGAAGCATAGGATGAAGTGTAATAATGAAAATTGGTTTGATAAAAAAAAAATTATTTACCCTACCGTGGTGTGCCTAATGACAGGGATACACACTATGTCCTAATGTCCAATGGCACCAGGGCGCATTATTCGGTACTTTTTTTTTAATTATAACGTATGAAGATGATTCTGAACAGTTAAGCATCGGGGAATCATTTTTATATGTGAATTGGGACATATGTTCCTTATAGGCACACCAATAAAAAAACCTTTGACTGCCTACCTCCGCTATAAATGGAGAAAGGATAATTTTTGGGGGGAGGTTCCCTATAAACCTCTACTACAAGGTGTTCTCCTTGTAGCATAAGAAGATGTACAACTGCGTATGTGTTTAAACTATTTGGAGGATCAATCAGTTGGATGAGAAAAATATGGTCTAGTGCCACTCTCAACTACATAGGCTAAATACATTACAACCACTCATGCAAGAAAAGGAAGCAGTATGGTTATAGATATTGTTTTTAGGTATTAGGTTGGTACATCAAGCTATAAGGATAGATTGTGACAGTCAGAGTGAAATATTCCTAGTGAGGAAACCAACTTATCATTCTAAGACAAAGCATATCGATGTTCAATATCATTTTTTCAAAGACATGGTTGAAGAGAAGAAGGTTTTGTTGGTGAAGGTGGACACTTTGGTGAATTTTGTAGATTCATTAACAAAATATGTGAGCACGAAGAAGTTCTCTTGGTCTAGAGAATCAATGGTCATTCCTACACTATATCATTGATCATGAAAGTTTGTGCCTCATATATGCAAAGAAAACAACAAGTGGGAGAATGTTGGGTATGTGTTATATTCTTTGCATGACTGTAGGTCCCCATGTTGGGGATCTCGGGGATAGATCCCCCGAGAATACATTTTGGGATTTTATTCACCAATTGTTTGGGTGGCTTTTCATCTTTGGTGATTTAGTGGTGCATGGTATTTCAACCCATGGTTTTCTAATTTGAGTTAAGGAATTAGGGTTGTATTCTAATATGGGTTAATGGATTAGGTGTTTTGAATTCCGTGAGATTCTATATATATTGTATTGTAAAAAATGAATTTGTATGTTGATGAATAGTAATTATAGGTTCATCTCTAAACATGTTGCTAATTTTTCTAGTTTGGGTTTCTAGAGTAAATCTTTGTGCATATGTGTTATTGCAATTGGTTTCTTTTTTTTTAAGAATCTATGTGTGCATTGCATTACTGTAAAAGGTTTAATAAAATTATATTTTTGATGCAAGAAGGAATACCCCTTACCTTTGAAAGGAACCAACTTAAAGGAAATAACTTACTCAAACCCATTTATGAAAAACAAATGTTGTCCATATTACATGTAGTTAAGAAATGGTGTCCATACCTAACAGGAAGACACTTCAAAGAAAAAATAGATCATGATTGTTTAAAGTAATTCTTGGAGCAGGGATAAGATTCAGAAGAGAAACAAAAATGGGTTGCAAAGATGTTAGGTTATGACTTTGAAATTATCTACAAAAAATGAAAACATAATATTATGGCAGATGCACTTCCAAGGAAAGAAGAAGAAACAGAGGGTTCACTATGTGTTATTTCTATTATGCAATCTAATTGGTGTCAAGAAATGAGAAAAAATTCCACACTAATCCTAGCAGAAGAGAATAAGAATTTAATCAAGAATGAAAATGACAAAATCAATCACATAATACACAAATATTTTACCCTGGAAACCCAAACCGGGAAAACCAACATTCCTTGAGTGTTTTACTCTCTTGTTGTCTTATTCAATCTGAATAAAAGGTTACATGTCTAACCTTGGTCCACACCTAAGACACAAACGACATAATACCCTCTTTCATGTTCTGGAACAACCCTGTAGCTAATAAGGTTTACATCTACATTACTAGCAACCTATGATTTACTCATGCATTAGCATATTTTTAATTATTATCCTTTATGGCTTTACAAGATGCCTCTTTATAGGTTTTACAACAGGAAAACCCCTAAATAATTAGCACCCAAAAATGGTTACAGATCCATGCATATCATTGACAAAAAATCCCGCAAATCCTTGGATTATGTTATAGTCAAATCCAAGTCGGATTACCAATCGACTACCAGTCAGCCTCCATTCGGTCTCTAGTCAGTCATCTCACACTCGTACTTCAAGCTCTTGTTGGTTGACTTGTCGTTGATATCTTTGACTTCAACTTTACCCGGTCGACTACCTTAACCTTCGACTTATTGTTTATCCACCTCGACCTTGACTATTGTTGATCCACCTCGACCTTCAACTGTCAGTTGATTCACCTCGACTAGACTTTCACTGCAAAGAATATAACAACCCAACAATTGGGTGGAATGAGCAAGGATAGAATGGAAGAAAGATTAGGAGGTATGAAATATCATTCAACAACTACAAGAAAACCCCAGTTCATTAGATAAATTTGTATGGAGGAATGATTTGATATGGTATCATGATAACCTATATTTATGTAAGAGTTCCCAAATCAAACAAAAGGTCCTTCTATAATTACACACTTCTTCTATAGGAGGACATTCAATATTCTAGAAAAATTACCATAGGATCAAGAAGGATGTTTTCTAGAAAGGTCTTAAAAATGATGTTCAAAATTTTGTGTCTGAATGTGTGGTTTTTCAATAGAATAAGGGAGATAAATCAACAGGTTATGTCTCCTACAACCATTATCTATACAAATTCAAATTTAGGAATAAGTTCAATAGATTTTATTACATGTTTACCCAAATTTGAAGGAAACACTGACATCATGGTAGTAGTGGATTGACTAGCAAAATATACCCATTTTTTATCTCTTTCTCATCCTTTTATAGCAAGTACAATAGCCATAGAATTCATGGAAACAACTCAAAATTTACATGGAGACCCCAAGATTATTGTAAGTGACAAAGATCAAATTTTCACTGGAAATTTTTGGATTGAATTATTTTCTTGTGTGGCCACTCAATTGGCTCATAGCTCATCTTACCATCATCAATCCAATGGGTGAAATAAGATTGTGAATAAATGTCTAGAAGGATATCTTTGTTGATTTTCATCTAATAAATAGACACAATGGGTCAAATGGTTCCCTTGGAAAAATGGTGGTACAACACATTCCATACTTCATGTAATGTCCCCATTTTTGGCACTTTATGGATATCATCCTCCATCCATAACATCACCCTTGAAACGGACTAAAGATTTTCAAGTAGTGGAGGACCACATAGGGCAGCAACAAGAGGTTCTCAAATGATTGAAGGACAACTTGGATATGGCACAAAATAGGATGAAACAAAAATCATTTCAACATCACAATGAAAGGGAATTTGAAGTGGGGGATTGGGTACTTTGAGGCTACAAACATATAAACAAATGTCCCTCAAGCAACAAAAGAAGAAAAATAATTTAGCACCCAAATATTATGGTCTCTATAAGGTGTTTCAAAGGATCGAAAGTCTAGCTTAGAAACCGGAGTTGCCTCCATCTTCACATGTACATATAGTCTTTCATGTTTCTTGCTTAAAGAATATAATCGGTGACAAGATCCCAATCCAAAATATTTTACTAGAGATCATTGAAGAAGGAAAATTCGTACTAGAACCAGAAACAATAATTTAAACAAGGATTAAGAAGTTGTGAAATTGAGCAATTACTAACACTACAAGGAAAAGACCTTTTAGTGGAGGTTTCTAGTGTTACAAAATTGGAAAAAAAATGGCAAAAAAACCTCTGCTACAACATTTTTTATCGATAGCAGATGTTTTTGGAGATACTATAATGGAAGTTTATTATAACTAAAAAAATATGGGCAACCGGAGGTGTTAGCGGATGTTTACAAATCGGTGTGTTTTTATAAGGCACAAGCATTGCTGCGTACATACCCCTACAACACTGGTGCAGTCCACTTAACTTCAAGCACCAGGGCAGTAAAATATGAAAGAACGGGGGCAGTAAAATATTTAAACATCGGGGTGTTTGTCTTATAAGCATCGGGATTTAACAAAAAAATGCATCGGGAGAGTTAAAAATAATTAAGCATCGAGGCTTTCTTCATAGAACGAATCGGTGCGTTATTAATGAGAAGGCACCAATGTTGTATAAAATAATATGCACCGGTGTGTTATAGGGGAAAATGCCTCGGTACATTAAAAATTGAAAGCATTGGTTCTTTTATGTAACAAACAAGTCTCGGTGCTTATCAATAACACAATAGTTCTAGTGCATAACAATAACACATACGCATCAGTGCTTCGTATAAGATTAACCCACTGATGGAAAAAATTTTAATATAGTTTTGTGGTATTAAATTAATATTGAAACCAGTGTCAATTTATTACATAAAAGCATCGGTGTGAATTTCATATGAAACGCAACAGTGAGTTTTAATATTAAATGTGTCGATGAGATTAATAATTAAAATACATCGAGAAACATCGACCTGTGATAGTGCAATTATTGTTATTTTTTAATTTCATTATTTATCAAAAAAATTACATATATTTTATATTTTGATTAGTTAATTTGGATATGATGTTTGGATTAATTTGTTATATCATCATATTTTTCATTTCTTCATTATAATATTTAGTCATCCATATATTTAATTGGCGATGTAACATTTCACAACGAAATTGAACAGCGCAATAGAATAAATTAAAATATATTTTATTATATGAATAAGAGGGTCTTTGTCATACAAAATGGGACACTTATCGGTATTCCCTTGTCTTTCAATCGGGACACTATTTCCATTACATTAAACAAAAATGTTTGATTTTCACACACAATTATTTTAGAAAAACACAATTGCAGCTTGCATTGATATCCAAATATATTGGTCATCATTCTTCACTCAAATTGTTGTTAGTGCTCGAGCTACTTCCATGCCTTGGGTTATTTTGTTGAATGTTTGGTTGATTGTCTCGATTGTTTTTTTCTTCTTTAAGTTCCATCTACAAACATAAAAATAAATTGTAACGAGTCTATCTACATTGGTGAGAATAATGAAAATTGAAATAAATAATATACATGAATGTAAATTGAAAAGTGATGTACCTCCAAAGCAAGAAGTGACTCATGAATCATACACATATGTTAAAAATCAAATCGCATGCCTTGTTTCAACAATTTTTTTGTTGGCTCAGTTCCATACTTTGTTTCTTGCAAGTTTTATACCCCATAATAAATCATAGATTTAATATAAAGTATTATTTTTGTTTCATTAATTAAAAAATGATGGAAGTAAAACAACATAGATTATACTTACAATTTCGACAATTAATTTTTGATATGCCAACATATACTCACAACCCTTAATTAACCCAATGTCGATCAGTTTTTTTTATGGCTCTTCTTTGTATGTTAGCACATGTTTGAAGATGTTCAATGATGGTTGTTGTGAAACAACTTAAAATATACAACAACAAAAAAACTTAAGTTGTTATAAGGAAATAACAATTACTCACAAACTTTGATATCAACCATTTTCTTCCTTGTCGTCCATTTTTATGTGCAGAATGAGTTCAATTTTCTTCTTTTTTTTGTAAGAGAATATTTGAAAATTAATATTTAATGTATAATTAGTTATTTGTACCTAATAGAAAAATTCAATGATTACATACATTTGAAGCACATTGTTGTTGAGATAGATCCTCCTGCAATGCAATTATGTCCAATTCTTTAACCATCTCCTTGTACACTTTTTTGGACATTCCTACTAGCATATTTTGGATATCAGCTCGTTGGTCCTATGGGATTTTCATAATTTTCCTGAAAAAATAACATGACAATAAAGTATTTTTATATTGATATATGAAAACTAAATATCACAAAATTGATATATTAATAAATGAATACTTTGTCCTATATATAAAAATAAATGAATAATCATTC
>ML788605.1:635721-686334 GCA_009831015.1 Picea engelmannii
TATATATATATATATATATATATATATATATATATATATATATATATATTCTAAAAAAGTATTTTTAGGAATATTACTTTTTGAATGATTATTTTTTATTGTTGTATGTTTTTTCTATTACAAGTCTGACAAGTCTCATTGACCATTGCTCTGGAAATGCTTCATGTAGTTTAAATATAACCTGGTACTTGGAATCATTGGATTGATTTCTATATTGTAAGTGGAAAGTACGTCTATAAGTTTGTTCCACTATATCCCTCATAGTTTTGTAAAAGAATCCAACACCACTCCAGATGAGCTAAGGCCCAATTCATCATCATTTACATCTTCTATATTAATTAATTTTGTTTTGTTATGATGACATTTTGTTTCCTTGTAGTTGGTGCCTGTAGAACATTAAACATATGTGAATTAATATATTTTTTGAAACATGTCATCTAATATTCCTAAGTATATTATTAATGAAAATTCAAAAAAAAAAAAATCATATTGAATAGTGTTTTTTCATTCACCTAGTTCATCCCTCTATAATCTTCCCATCAAAATTTTACGCTCTTATGCACTTAGATCATAAATAGTGTTTTCTAGCTTCCTCATTGTGTGTCCATGCATGACATAAACTAACCAATACATATTAGTTAAACTTACATATAGTTCAACCATATTAATTTTGTATAGAATTTACAAAGAACGTGCCTTTTTTTGGTTTTTCAGATGTGTCATCATTGTGTCGACCAGAAATTTTCTTATTTGAACTCTTATCACTCATGTTTTTATCAATATACAACCTATACCATTCAATACAGAAATTAAAAAATATTTCTCATAAATAAATCACATAATTTTCAGCGAAAAAAAATTGTTGTAATCAGTGTGTTTTTTCTATACAAAGCATCAGTGTGTTTATTGCATAGAACACACCAGTGAGTTCCATACAACAACACGCAGTGATTAGTTTAATTTATTTTTTTTAACATTGTGAATTACAACAGTGTGATATATATAAGACATCATAGCAACTACAGTAGAAAACAAAAACATAGCAAAATAATTAAACATTCATAAAAAACAACAATAGAAAAATTACACACTGATGAGAAGAAAAATTAAAAATATTAAAAACATTACGTGGCAACATTTTCTATGTTGTTTAGATGAGAACATCAGCGATATTTTTTTTATGCACCATAGTTTTTAATTTATTTTTTTTAATCTAGCTTAATCATTGTGTTCCTTATACAGAAACGCACCAGTGCATTTATGTCGAAAAGGCGCACCAGAAAAGCGAAAAACGTTTTTTTTTAAACGTCAAATCTGAAATCGTTTAAAAAATAAAGAAAAAAAGGTAGAGGGCCTACTACGTTTGGGATCTGATGCAATAAGTGGTCCCTTTGCATCACATGCCAAACACTTATATATAGAAAAACAAACCCATTAGATCTAAAATACCTAAAACGAAAATCCCTAATTCTGAAGTGATAGAGGGAGTTAAACCCTAGGGTGAAATTTTGCATTCATGCAAGCAAACAAAAACAATTATTTAAGGTAAGTTTGAATTATTTTATTTTTTTTCTTTTTCTAAATGTAGGGTTTTGAGTGAATCACCGTACCCTTTAAATCTTGATTTTTTGAATATTTATTTTGTTCCAAAGTATTCTTCTGCTCCACAGTGTTCCCCAGTATGTCTCTCTTCCAAATCTGTTTCCTATAAATTTTGGAAAAATAATGAAAATATGGAATACCTTCTTAATATTAAAAAATATATATATGAAAAAGGTTTAGATTGAATCACCATACCCTTCAAATTCTAATATTCTAAATAATATCGTGGTTCCAAAGTATTTTTCTCCTCCACAGTGTTCATCCGTATGTCTCTCTTGCAAGTCTCTCCCCTGCAAAATTTTTCAAAATAATGAAATAGTGAATAGATTTTTAGTATTTAAATGACTTTATGAAATTCGATTCCTATTCTTTTTTTAATTGTTTAAAAAAAATTGTGTGTGTGTGTGTGTGTGTGTTTTCGGCTTGACGGTGCGTTTATGTAAGATGCACCGATGTGGCCATATTACATTACACATTGGTGTGTCCATATTGTTTGATGCACTAGAGACATATAATTGTTTTTTATTAACAAAATCTAGAAACGCGATGTGGTTGATTTTTCAACGCACTGGTGTTTATTGTTAATATGTGCACCAGTGTGTTTGTGCTTTATAAGTGCATCAGAATGCATTTAAATTTATTTGAACTTTTATTTGCACATAAAATAGTATATTCATCTCAAATTATCTTTTATGATGAATTCACATGACTTGCAATACTTCAGTATACATTTTACGTTTTATGTCGCCTTATTCTTAAAAAATGGTTTGAAAATTATATTCAAACTCAGATTGTGGTATGGTCCTCGAAATTTATTTTATATATGTATAGGAAAATTTATTACTAATTTTGTTGAAATGCAGGGATAAAATATTATTATATAATCAAATGGTCAATTCTTCAAATTCCAACCCATTCCATATTTTTCAAAGTCCATCACGGAGTTCTCCCTTTCCATCTCCAGTAAGTTTAACTTATTTTATTTATGTTTTGATTATCTTATTGAATTTTTTTTATCCATGTCAATCTGAAGAAAAAAAAATGTATCCAAATTTGTAGGATCCTGATTCAGAATCGAGTTCAGATGCAGAAAATATTCGAGTACTGATTCAAAAACGTTAGAAGGTCTTATCAAGAGCAACATACTGCAAGCAATTGGTAGATGAAAATGGACAGTCACTTTACCCTGCCAATTGTGACATTCCATCTTCCAACCGCAATCCTTGGTCGATGATGGTAATAATTGTTTGGTATAATGTAATTTGAACAAACAAATTATTACATTGTGCTTACTAATATCATCGATGTACTAATGTTCAATATTTTTGAAATTAGGATTCTTCTGATGATGAGCGACCTACCTACCATATTTCATTACACCCCACAACAATGTCAACCTGAGAGAAGATTGAAATGAGAGCACAACTCGGAGAGGAAGCATACCAAGAATGGTTGAATCAATGACCTATTCAATTATCACTATGTACAGATTCACCAATTAGGAATGACTGCAACAATACTATTAGTTATTTAGAATTTGGCAATGGAGACAAACAAAAAGAGGTTGGTATGGATGATTACTTACGAAATACAAATGCCATGGAGACAATTTTGTTAGACACATTCCAGAACGATGAGCTAGGGGATGATTCTCATATCAATTATATCATTTTTTGAAAGCCTAAAATCTTCTTCCACCACCCCTCTCTTTGGACCTAGTGCCCAGTCAAACTCTACCCATCTTGGGAAAACAATGTTACTTTACAACATGAAAGAAATTTTTGGCATGTCAAGCACATGTTTCTCAGAAATATTGAGGTAATTGACTAGCAAGTGCATCACATTAATTTTGTGAAATCTTTTCACAGTACAATCAACATTAGAAATGGTTTCTTTTATAAACATTAAATGACCTTGTACATTAATTATATTTCCCACTAACTGTAGGATATTCAAAGATAAGGTTCTTCCTAGTGATAATGTTTTTCCCGGTAGCTACAAAGAGGCAAAGAAGTTGTTGAATATGTTGGGTGTTGAGTATATATCATATCATGCATGTCTGAATGATTATGCTCTATATATAGGAGAATATACAGACAAAGACATATGTCTGAAATGTGGGCATGACAAGTACCATAAATCAAATAAAAATGGTAAATTGCATGGTCCTCCTCATAAAATATTGAGGCACATGCCTATAATCCCAAGGATTCAAAGGATCTTTCATTGCAAAGAGTTAGCTATGTTGTGGGGATGGCATGCCTCGGACAGAAGTGATTCAAGAGTTATGTGAATCCCAACATATTCAATAGCCATGGAGTATATAGAGAATAGATGGCCACAAAAATTCAAGGATGAAGTACAAAGTCTATGACTCAGCATAGCAATGGATGGTGTGAACCCATATTCCCTCCAAAACACCAACTATTATGTTTGGCCTATAGTAGTGATCAATAATAATATCCCCCCATGGTTGTTCGTGAAGAATGAACATCTTATGTTGCCTCTTATAGTTCCTGGTAGAAGATAAGTGAAGAATATGGATGTCTACCTACAACCATATGGATACATGTATGTGATGTATCAAGACCCATCGTAACAGAGAGGAGTTTTACGTTGTATGGCATATGGGCTTACACCACACATGATTATATAGGCTTAGGAGTTTTCTCTGGTAATTAACATGTTTATTTATTTTTTTATATATGTAACAATATTTATTTGCATATTTTATTCGTAGTGATTGAAATTCTATTCTTAAACGCTAACGTGTTATGTATACAATAATTTTGTAGGTCTTGTAACTAAAGGCTATCATGGATGTAAATGTTGTGGACCTTCTCTAAAGGTTAGGTGATCCAACCACCTAATAAATCTAGTGTATAAATTCTTGAGGGTATTCCTCCCAGAATAACACCCTTATAGAAGAGAAACATTCACTTTCAATGGTAAACCAGAGAGAACCCAAATTCCTACAATAATGACACCAGTAGAATGGCTTAGAGAATATGAGAGAGAGAGAGAGAGAGAGAGAGAGAGAGAGAGAAGGATAACAATGGTAAACCAGAGAGAACCCAAATTCCTGCAATAATGACACCAGTAGAATGGCTTAGAGAATATGAGAGAGAGAGAGAGAGAGAGAGAGAGAAGGATAAGGAGATTAAATAAATGTTTGATTCAAATGGGGATCCTATGTTTGATGATCCATAATTCTTCGAAACCTATGTTGAGAAATTTCCCATTGGGATGAAAAGGAAATCTATGTTTTATGAGCTCCACTTTTGGGAGCATCTTAAGATTTCCCACTTACTAGATCCCATGCATATATTTAAAAATGTTTCATCTTCTTTATGGAGGCACATATCATCGAAAGAAAGTGACACATTGGTTGTGAGGAGAGATCTTATTTCTTCAAAAACTAAAAATAAACATTGGCCAAGACAAGAAAGTAGAGGAGAGGTTGGTCCCTCTTGGTCTTTCAAAGAAGGTGATGTCCCATGGATTTTGAAGAAAGAAGATCTTTCTTTGGAAAAGAAAATTATATTAGGTGTGAAGGTGCCTTCTTTATATGGATGTTCCCTACGATGTTACTTCACTGTGCGTCAAGACCATTTATCGAGGTTGAAATCACATGACCATTTGAACCTTCTAAAGGTACGACGTATGTCAAAAATATGATTTTATTATTTGTAATTTTTATTTTTATGCCATGGGATAAAACAAAATTATTTTTTTTATGTGTTTACTTTGTAGTGTCATTATCCTCTACTCATGTGTGGGTGTGTGAACCATGAATTCCCCCATGACCTAAGGCGTGCCATATATAAATTATATGCATTTGTGCATTGGATCACATCAAAGGAGATTCATATGGCTAGCATTCCACGGTGGAGTCAAGAGATAGTTGAGATTGTTTGTATGTTTGAGAAGGAACTACCGTCGAGTTTCATGGACTTGCAGGTTCATATTCTAATTCACCTAGTAGATGAGGTTGAATTAGTCGGGGTGGTATCATGTCGTTGGATTCTTTTTTTAGAGTGTTACATGAATAAATTGAAAGGATTTGTTTGTCAAAGGGGAAAACCCGAGGGGTCTATGGAAGAGGGGTACATCTCATATGAGTCTTTCTATTATGCCAGTGAGTACATCAAGCAAATCGACAACACATCAGGTGCATTGATTTGGGATGACGAAAGGGATGAAGACAAAAGAGAAGGGGAGCTTCTCCAAATGAATGGAAAAAGGCTCTTGACAAATAGTAAGTGACTTATCGTTTGTCAAATTTCTACACAATAACTATTCACACTGAACTTCATAATGTATATTTTCATGATCTCATGTGTACTATATTTTGGTTTGATTTCATGAATACATTAGTGAATTCAGAAAATGATGCCATCAATAAATTCATTCTTTACAATTCAGAGGAAACACAATCGTGGGTTGCATTGTACGAACAAAAGAGGAGGAAATGGGAAAGTGATAGGAAAGAATTTAGATGGTTGAATGGTAGAATCATGCCTTATCCTGGTCATTTAAAATAAAATATGCCAATGAAGTGCCCCAACAGTTGGGTTGTTGACCAAGTCAGGGATAAATATGGTGCATCCAGTCATTACCCACGTGAAGAAGAGTATGCACTAAACATAGGGATTGGTTGCAGCAACTCGTTAATAATCATTTTGTGTACACAATTTTTAAATTCATAATGCACATTTGAATTGTAAGTACATCTATATTATTTTATATTTTAATGCTCATGTTATTAGACACATATTTACATGGTGATTTGTTCATTTTTTATAGGTGCATTTGTTCCCATCTATTTGGGCATATGGACATCATTTTAGCACAGAAGATGTCGATGATGGACACATGACACAAGATTGTGTAGTGGAAGTCGAGTTCAACCAATCTAGTCGTGCTAGCCACCGCGATCAAAACACCATACAGGGTAAGTTAGGTTATGTCGGAAAGATACAAGAGATCATTCGAGTGGACTTCTCTTCTTTCCAATGTGTTATTTTTAGGTGCAAGTGGTGGGACACCTTTGATTGGAATAATGTAAAGGAAGATCGTGATAGTGGGATGATATGTTTCAACTCTAAAAAGATGTGGGATGAAGATAAGGAGTCTTATGTTTTCCCAAAACACTGCAATGAAGTGTTTTTTTACCCATATGTGTTGGATAGGGATTGGTGGTTTGTATTAAGACATGGCCCTAGATCAAAACATATTTTTGAGAACAACAGTGTTATCATGCCAAGCGAGGAAGATAATAAGGGTGATGACAACATAGAGTGATATCTACATGTTTTATTTCATCTTTAATATTGTTTTTTTATCTTTTTTTTTATATTCTTTATTTCACTAATTATATTGTTTTTTATTCATCTTCTGACAAAGGAAATGTTAAGATAATTATAAAAAATATTTGAACATTTTTAGTTGGTTAACAATTAGCTTGATGTGTAATGTGTTTGTCTTTCAAATTATTTTTTATTGCATGGAATGTTTGTTATTTGAACACATTTATATGTCGTTGCATATATTTAAAAATGTTTCATCTTCTTTAAGTATTTCCAATTGTGAAATCCTGAAAAATGTTAAATGTCCAGTTGAACTTTTAATGGGATATGAAATTCTACTTTTTATGTTGATATAATTAGATGTAATGATATGGTTGATATGCATGTTTAATAGTACAAAAATTTTGAGGATATGTTAACATGATGATTCAAAAACTGAGTTTATGTTCATCTATTTTGTAGATTTAAAAGTAAGATTAACAAAAAAATGTGGTTTATGTTTAAAAAATTAAATTTATAACATGATTTTGTGATAATTTGGTTTTTAACTAAAGTAGTGTTTGTTAGTTTACATACTTTTATCATTGTTTTTTAAAATATTTATAAAATTATGCCCCCAATGTTGAGTAAAACCACAATTAATGAAGTAATATTTTAAAATTTGATAACAATCAACTTACAAAATAATGACAAAAATAACAATAGGAAGATTTGCATCCATAAAATTTTAAAGCCAATAGAATGCTTATCATTGGAGATCATAACTTTTTTATAATAATATTTTTTAGTGTAGAACAGTTTATTCAAAAAGAGTAATTAGTACAATGGAAAATAATATTTATTCATATGTAATTTGTTTTTTGAAAAAAATAAAAATTAGAATGAATATGTATAATGAACTGTCTATGCAATTATAGTTTCAATTTTATAATTATAGTTTCAACAATATTGAACTTTGTAATTTATAAAAATAAACATGATGATGATAACCATCTTATAACATAAACAACATCTAAAATACACATGTATGTTCGCTAGCTAACATCATCTAATTATATATACCTCTAGCACATATAAACACCATTAATTAGCTAGCACACATATCTAATCATTTAATAGGGCATCATCATTGTGATCACATCTAACAAAAGACAAGCATTTTCTAACATCATAATCACACACATCTAACAAGCATCATTTAACATACACATCTATCAAGCACATTTAACATCTAAAACTAACATGACCTAACAATATACACATCAACATCAACATATAAATTAAGTACATCATCAACATGATCAATAGAAAACAAAACACCATATATATATATATATATATATATATATATATATATATATATATATATATATATATATATATATATATATATATATATATATATATATCATGGAAAAGTCAAATAACTACTATAACATATCCGGTCCAGCCGATGGCATAATCTGCATATCTACAATAGTAGTGGAGGCCAGGTCTATAGTGGAAGATGATGGATGATGAATAGGTAATGGTTGTTCATCTAGGTGAGGTGAAAGAGGAGGATGAGGAATAGGTCTGGCATGCTCATCTAGGTGAAGTGAAAGAGGAGGATGAGGAATAGGTCTTGCATGCTCATCTAGGTTAGGTTTAAGATGAGGATGAGGAATATGTGTTTCCTCCTCATGATCTAGGTGAGGTGAAGGAGCATGAGGAGGATTTGGAGAAGGATGATCATGACCACCCTCATCAATCGATGCGGTACTGGAAGAACAAGTCGTATTGGAAGAACAAGTCATACTGGAAGAAGAGTTGTGCCTATCATCGGGATCCCTCCTCATTTCTAGTAACCTAGCAGCTCCGATGATATGACGCATAAGAGGCATAAAAACACGCGGCATCTCCCTCCAAATCTCCAAGAGCATAGGATATTCCCTGATATCTCGCATCAGGGTAGGGCGGACTCCCACCTCATTCAAAATTTGAGAGAGATGTTTGCCCAACTCCAACCTGAATATGGTATCGTGCCTACGGCACATGCCATCGAGTATCTACATCATCGGGTATCTACACCCGAGGACCCTGACCTGTCGCGGCCTCAAGCATCATCTCCTCATCATCATTTGTTGGGGGAGGAGGCATGTCCAAAATGAAAGTGCCAATATATGAAATATATATAGTACAAAACAATAATTACACAGTTAATTCATTAAACAATTTAATAAAACAAGTTAAAGAACATGTTAGATTTAATTTTATTCCAATTAAGGAAATAATATGAAACTATATTAATTTAAACAAAAAACTAATATTACCTCTATCATCTGGTGGCTCATATGTTTTGAAGAGGATATTCAGACATCCTCGCTAGTCCAAACCCGCATAAGTACATGACACCATGAATAACATGTGATCCACCGCACTACCTAGTAGCCCTAGAGCATCTAGCGCAATCCTAGCCAAAAAATCTACATGGCCCCTCTTGGACATCATCTCCCCCCACATGCGCACATGCACATGATTCCTTGGCCTAGGAGGATAATGGAAAAAATTCGACCTTATCTCTCGAAACCTCTCAAAAACTAAGCAAAAAAACTTTGAGGCAAATGGGAAGTTCGACCTCCCACGTATCATAGCCCGACATTTTTTTAGCATTATACAAAACTGCCATAAAAAAATGGCAGACCGTCTGATACACCATGGTCATTGTACCAACTAATCAACATAATACAAAAGAGGGAAGCTAATGTGTTTCCCATCATTGGTAAACTAGGCTATGGTAGTCCCTAACAATGAGAGGAACCTAACCTCCTCTGCACCGAAAGAGGTGATTTTAGTTGTCCACCAGACACCTGAAAATCGGTTGGGGATAGTACCTCAACCCCAATATATCACTGAGAGTACGTGAGCTGACTCTCAATGGAAACACCTATTGGTACATCTAGGAACTAGGGAAAAGCCTCCCCTCTCCTGGATAGCCCAGTGATAAAGTAAATATCCTCCTCAGTGGGATGGCACCACTGATCTGAACCCATATGGAAAGCATGTCAATGGACATCCCATCGATGGATCAAATGCACCAACAACTCGAAGTGCCCCTTAAGGGATGTAGCCTCCTCATAGTACTTAAGGAGGCCTACATCCCTCAAGAGAGCATGAATTTTTGGAGTAATAGGGAAAGGGTATAAATCCATCTCCCTCTCCCTCACCTCCCATTCCCATACAACATTTTATAGGTCCACCCTATGCTCCTGCTACTCTCTCCGCTCACGTCTCTGCATAATTAACATATGAAATACATCACCCTCACTCATACATAAAACATTAAAAAAAATCTATTGAATGGTAAATTTATCTATAAATACGTAAAAATAACTTCCTTCAAAAAATAAGATAATTGCATTAATGGTGCGCCCACAAAACATTCATGCACCATTGACGGTGCACCCATAGATATTGTGAGCATCGTGACCGGTGCGTCATTGTAAACTAATGCACCGAACAGATATGTTCTACTATGTTACGTGGTGTTGGTGCAATTATATGCATAATATATTACCAAACATAAATTATCAATCGGGATTCGTAATCAGTAGAGTTGATGCACTATATGTGTCGATAACAGATAGGTTACTATGTCTGTTTAGTATAGCTTAGATAAGAAAACCATTTACAAACCAACACACTTTAAAAAAAATAACAATCTTCACACAATTCAAAATGCTGGAAGCAAAACTCATAAACAAGAAAAACCTCTTTCTCAGGTGATGGACATGTTCATTGATGGCTCATGAAAAGAAAAGATGAACTTTGATTCTATCTACTGGAGCAACTAAACTAACAAGTGGGATGCTCCATTAAATCTCATGTATGGTGAAATATGGAGATCCAACTGGTCCTGCATTACCACACTTTGCAACAAATTCGAATAGTGAAAACAAACAAAATAACATGAAATCAAAATAACAAATACATGAAATGAAAATCTACACTAACAATTTACAATAATCTTACCAAGTTGGATCGGTGGCCCTTGTCGATGCCAACATGGAAGCTTTTAGATCATTCGATGCTAGCTTATAATAGAGACAAAATCATTAAATTCAAACTTGCATTAATCTCCAACAAGTAGGTTTACAAAAAGAGTCTTTTCATGAATCTAATCTACAGCATAACAATTCTCTCAATCTACATCATAACAATTCTCTCCTAAGAACCAATCTTACATCGTAATAATTCTTCTCCTGATCTACATAATAATAACTCTCTTCCTCTCATGAAGAGAGGGCACTCTCTTTTATACATGAGAGCTTTGAAAAGAAGATAAACATCTCATAATTATAGATCCACTTTTCTCTCAACCAATTTTCCATTATTACAAAATATTATCCCTTCAAATCCTCACACATATCTCTCATATATATTGGATAAGATATGACAACAAATCTCCATGATGTTCTCCTTGGAATAGGCTTGAATTATCTCCTCAAATCTTGAAATGGTGGAGGAAGTTTTCAAGAAGTCGTTTTGAATTAATCCTTCACATATTCCTACACATGATAAAGCTCATGCATTTTTGAGATATATATGAAAACATGTCAATTTTCTAATATTTAATCACAAATTCCCTTTTAATATTAAAATAAATGATTTGGAAAATAATAAGGTTAAACTCATATTTAATTATGAAAATGGCATCATGAAATGTTAATGGGGCGATGAAATGTGAAGAATGATGAGGGGAAAGGTGGATGGAAATATGACATTTATGAGTCCCAACATACCCCCCAACTGAACTTGTTGCATGTCCTCATGCAACTGTGCATGGATCTTCTCAAGAAATTTTGGCATCTAAATTTTGGTTTTGAGTGATGATAATGAATATTTCTAGGATGGGGTTTACATGAGTAACAACTGACATTTTCTTATGGTTGGTTCTTTTGTGACAACCATGAATATAGAGAATGTTGGTTCTTGTGTAAACAACATTCATTTCGTTATTTGTTCTCTTGTTGTTATGATAATAAAATGTTGGTTCTTGTGTAAACAACATTCATTTCGTTATTTGTTCTCTTGTTGTTATGATAATAATTTACCCATTTACTTGATGGAATAAGAAAACGCACTGAGTATAATAAAGCCCTTTTTCCATATTTGTGAATCATGCCAATATGGATATCAATTCTTATGAAGCAAAGTGCAACAGAGTATCGTTGGAAGAAAAAAAATGTTGGTAAATGGTAAATGAGACGAAAAATGGAATGATAGTGGAAAAATGGAGTGATGATAGCGAATATAGTTCCCCCCCAACAACTAAATTGGTTGCATGTCCTCATGCAACGTGGTATGATTCATAGAAGTGAAAAGGAAAGGGAGCATGGTGAGGGAATTTTCCAAATTCATTCACTCTAGCATGTAAGGAATTGCATGATTAAAGTGATGATAGTGAATAAAGTCCCCCCCCCGGCAACTGAATTGGTTGGATGTCCTCATGCAACGTGGTATGAGTCATATAAGTGAAAAGGAAAGGGAGCATGGTGAGGGAATTTTCCAAATTCATTCACTCTAGCATGTAAGGAATTGCATGATTAAAGTTTAGAAAATAACATACCTCCACTTACCCAAAATGTTGATGAACTATGCAATAGGAATATGGCTGATGCGGTTGCTGGAGCATGGAAGATGTCACTGCTGCAAGATCATGTGAAAGGTGACTTTTGTTGTAGTTGCGACTGTTGTAATTGTTGGATCAGAGAATGTGAAGTGGAGGAATATGAACTGGTGTTGATGAATCATGGAAAAGAGGAAGTATGAAAGTGGAACTGTGGTACTCTCATATGGATGGAAAAATATTGCTACAATTGTTGATGGAGTCATGGAATGTGTATAGTATTCACCTGCTGCTAAACCCGATGGTACAATTCTAGACATGTGAATGAATGTGTCGATGTCGAGCATGAAGAAAAGTCATTGGATTATCGGCCATTGATGAATGTCGTTAACCAATGTGAGGCAACTCATCATTGATGTGAATGAGTGCCAAGGTACTCAAATACATCTTGTGAAGTGTGAATGAATGAGATGATGTCGAGCCACTTGCAAGATCTGACAATCAAGGGATAGTGATGTATTCCCATGATTTTCAGCAAGAGAACTTGTCATTAAGGCATGCAAGCCTCCAGGTACTCCAAAGGAACTCTAGTCTATATCCCAGATAAGGTGTTGAGGTCGATGGGGTAAGACTTGTTGAAAGGTGGGACATAAGGAATCCCACATCAGTCAACGCGAGTTTGTAAAAATATCGGTAGGACTATAAATAAAAAGATCTCAGTAGAAACAATGTTTAGGGCTAGGCAATAGAGTCAGAGAAAGGGAGCTGGATGGTTTTATTGACAAGGAAAAATGAACTGCAAAATATAAAGGGATGTATGTGAATCAGAAAGATAAGCATGTGTGAATCCATGATAGATAAGGAAATGGAACATAAACTTCATCACAGGGATGACCAATGTGCTTTGAAGGAAAGATGCGGGGAAAGAATTCATGACGTGGAATGGTTGTATACATGGGTTTTGTGTAACAACAAACGTCATGATATGTGCGATATGTGCGATAAGACTCAGCTCCTTCAAGCAGTCACGAAAGCATTTTTTTTCAAAAGTTTTGTGATTCTATAAAATCACCTCAGCAGCAAGATGTGATCGGTCGCGCACCTAAAAAAAACTTAGTACAAATCCTACATGAAAACTTGTGAGATGTTCGAAGAAAAACATAACATGCAGAAATAAGTACGAATGCGGAAAAGTAAAAGAAACAAAATGCACTCTTATACCTTGTTGTTGCGCACATATTCCATTCTTGATTGTTGCTTGAAGTGATTCAAGAAAAAAAAATAGCGTTAAGAATATTGTTTTCAGGAATTAGAGAATGTCCATTTGCAATATTTTGATTTTTATAATTTTTATGTATTTAGTAATGTTTTGTATTTTCTAATTTTGATTTTTATAATGTTTTTTTTTGTGTGGTTTTATAATTTTTATGGTTTTTGTTTTATTCTGATAATACACACCAAAAGAAAATGCAAAAGAGAAAAACAAAACACTCGAAATCAAAGTCGGATATGCATTCCTTGGCATTCTTTGCAAAACGTTTTAATAACAATATTGTCTCGGTGTTATCAAATCTTCAATTGCTTATTTATCCATGTCACTAAAGTTATGAAAGTTTAAATATGCTTCTTAGATCCACTGTCAAATTTATTCAAGCAATTGGAAGTTGGGTCAGAGTATGATTCTCGTCGATTTGTTGCATTAATCTCAATTGTTTTTCTGCATGATCAGACCTGTACATTGTCAGATATAATTGAATATTCAAAGCATTCAATTCTAGCATTCGTAAGCATCAATTAACAACAATCAAGCAAACGATTCTGACATCAAAAACATTAGTGTAATGAAACATTGTGTATAATAGAGACATTCAGTGAGCATGAAAAAAAGAATCAATTTTCTGCATAAAATCCAACATAGGCACAAGAATCGACATAAAGCTCATGGGTCAATTTCCAGTTGAAGTTGATCCCATAGGGGTAAAGTCAAATCCTGCTATAGACATTATAATTAACCTTGTTTACCTATAACCAACGAATGTGCCAATCGAAGATCCATCAATTAAAGATATAAAATCATATCGAGGTCCATTGGAAGTAGCATACTCACAAGCAAAAGCGTTGGTAGCATCAGTAGCAAAGAATGGATTGACTATAAGCTATCGAATAGAAACACACGTGGAATCAATGAAAGCGCTTATCTGAGATTCCATTTCACCAAACACAAACAATAGCCCATCATCCAGCTAGTGAAATTAGTGGCTATCTCTATGTAAGCCTGATTCTTTACCTTCAGTATATTTCCATATCTACGTGATCGTTACACAACCATAGTGTGAATGTGATTTAGTCTCCCATCCCATCAACAAATCAAGGCTTTTAGACAAAAAATATCTCAAGAGAAAATCTGGGAAAGAAATGCCCGATATCATTTATTTATTATGGGTGGGTGGTTTAAAAACAACCCCTGAATCTCGATCCTTCAAATAGAATACATATCAATCTCTCGGTTAGCATCCCAATGTCCAGCAAATAGTGGGATTTTGTTTGATGGCTTTGCATAACATGGTTATGTCATAACCGATCTAATCGTCATAATATTCCTCTCGAGATCTTGGCAGAAGGAAGCCCACATTTTCTTTCTTCACAATAATGTTGTATCAGTCGGCTATCAAAATGGAGATACCATCTTGCGTCAACCAATGGGAAATGGATTTTAACAAACAACTCAGTTGTTGAGAAGAAATCCTACACAAATGATTCAGTTTTTGATGAGCAACGTGATTTGATTGGATCGGAAGCGGTGGATTTCTTGTCAGAAGAACAATTGATGGAGTGGGATCAACGCGAATTCATTGAGAAGGTTGTTTATAGGAATTCATGTCCTTACAGTCCATTAATGTTTTGGGAGCATATTCCATCCCCTATCCATCCATGGTGTTTTGGAATTTAGTTGTGATGATGTCGGCATTGATGTTAATGGCACGGTGGAAGTGGTGTTGTCGGGGTCCACATGATCGATGGACTAAATTTTGCACCACCAAACTTAAGCATATTTGTGTGAGTAACGATGAGATATGACTGCAAACAGTGAGAATAATAAGAAATCAATCTTGCAACAACAGATCACAGCAAATCATAGAGATAATGCCGATTTCAGCCATATTGAATTTTGGGCTCTCTCTCTCAATGCCACACAAGCCTCGTCGCAGGATACAAATCACAAATATGGCTTCCTTGCTCTTTTCAGCTGGTGGAAAAATAGAACTTTCACACGCCCATCTAAGATCTCCACTATGCACATGGAAGTAGCAGATGGTAGGAAGAAAACCCCACTGATCCTTCAAATGGCGGAAATTGCATCCAAATTGGCATCAGAAAGAAGCACAAATTTTCTGAAATACTTGGCAGGCTTTCTCTAATTCGTTAGGCACCGATATGAGCTAGTTATGGATATGAGCTCATTATGGTTACTTAAACAAAGAATCCACGAACAATCATTAGTTCAGCATGACATGTAGCTTTTCTTCTTCTCATGGTGCAACTTTATTGCACAATCATTAACACACTCTACATAAAATAAAATAAAATAAATAACAACAACTCAATTTCCTACTCTAGTCTAATTCTACTAGTACTAAAAGTTTTGTTTAATGTTATTATATATATTTATATTTTTTTAAATGTTTTAAAAACACAAAGCTACTATAAAGAAATTTTATTTTTTTACTCTTTTTTATTTTTATTTTTATTTTTGTAAAAATTTTGTTTTTATTTGCATTCCAAAATAGAAAAATTAAATCAGAAAACTAGTTTAATATAAAGAAACATTTTTTTTTTTATTTTTTTTTATTTTTTTTGTATTATTCCTAGATTTAAAAGAGAAATTTAAACAATTTAAAGAAAGAAATTTGTTTAGCAAATGGAGATATAAAATTTGAAATTGAATCCGAACAATTGGATTGGGAAATTTTTTTATTGTCAGCAATTTATCATTCCTAAAACTTCATAGTCATTATACTTTCTAATCCTCGCGATCGCATGAAGCGCAGAGGAGAGCATACTTATTCTAGCAAAAATAAAAACTTGAAAATAAAATCCTACCTACACTACGTTAATTAAAAATCAGAGATTTGTTACATGTAATCAAACTTCCAATGTAACCATAAGCGCAACAGTAATAAGAATATGTTCAGTGTGAATTTTGCAATTGACAATCGAAAGTATATATAACTGTGCGAAATTAACTGTTTAGACTGTAATTTAACAAAACAAAAATAAAAAATAAATGGATCTAACCTGGTACCTGCTTCAAACCATCTTTCGATAATGCTTTCATAGGCATAGTTTTCACTCCTCAGATCGTGTCGCAACTGCTCGTTATCCTCCTCGATCTCCTGCTCGCATGATTGTTCATCATCAGATGTACAGGGTTCTGTGTATGTTGTTTCGTTGTTTTCCTCTGGAGAAGTAATTAAACATTCAGTTGTTGTCAAGATCTCCTCTTCTAGATAAGAGAAGATCCTAGCTTTTGCTAGGATCTGAGTGAGTTGTTCCAAACTTATACTCATAGTTAAACCATATGGAAAAAGGAGAACAATTTATCATCAAAGATTTGAATTTTAAAACTAAGAAATTAAAAATTATTTGTAAAGATAAAACACGCCAAACTTGAACTCCTTGCGTTACTGGGACCCTGTTGTCACCAGGTTATCAGTTCGCACAAGTTAGCTCATCATAAATAATAAATAAATTTGTAGAAATAAAACACACTTTTGCATAAAATAAGGAGAAACACACTTCTACATAAAAGGAAGAGGACAACCTAACTTTGGAGCAACCCCACTAAAGTGGATGCGCAGGTTCTTACCTATCGTCTTACCATCTTCTCTTCACCCTTAGTTATTCCATAAAACCAATCCAAAATCATGAAAGCAATCTAATTCAAATGCTACCTATTATCGTTTACAACTCCTCGACAACGAAGCCAAAGTGTTGGTGCAATTATATGCATAATATATTACCAAACATAAATTATCAACCGGGATTCGTAATCAGTAGAGTTGATGCACTATATGTGTCGATAACAGACAGGTTCCTATGTCTGTTTAGTATAGCTTAGATAAGAAAACCATTTACAAACCACCACACTTTAAAAAAATAAAAATCTTCACACAATTCAAATGTTGGAAGCAAAACTCATAAACAAGAAAAAGCTCTTGCTCAAGTGATGGACATGTTCATTGATGGCTCATGAAAAGAAAAGATGAACTTTGATTCTATCTGCTGGAGAAACTAAACTAACAAATGGGATGCTCCATTAAAGCTCATGTATGGTGAAATATGGAGATCCAACTGGTCCTACATTACCACACTTTGCAACAAATTCGAATAGTGAAATCAAACAAAATAACATGAAATCAAAATAACAAATACATGAAATGAAAATCTACACTAACAATTTACAATAAGCTTACCAAGCTAGATCATTGGCCCTTGTCAATGCCAACATCGAAGCTTTTAGATCAGTTGATGCTAACTTCTAAGAGAGACAAAATCAATGAATTCAAACTTGCATTAATCTCCAACAAGTAGGTTTACAAAAAGAGTCTTTTCATGAATCTAATCTACATCATAACAATTCTCTCCTAAGAACCAATCTTACATCATAATAATTCTTCTCCTAATCTACATAATAATAATTATCTTCCTCTCATGAAGAGAGGGCACTCTCTTTTATACATGAGAGCTTTGAAAAGAAGATAAACATTTCATAATTACAGATCCACTTTTCTCTCAACAAATTTCTCATTATTACAAAATATTATCCCTTCAAATCTTCACACATATCTCTCATATATCTTGGATAAGATATGGCAACAAATCTCCATGATGTTCTCCTTGGAATAGGCTTGAATTATCTCCTCAAATCTTGAAATGGTGGAGGAAGTTTTCGAGAAGTCTTTTTGAATTTATCCTTCACATATTCCTACACATGATAAATCTCACACATTTTTGAGATATATATGAAAACATGTCAATTTTCTAATATTTAATCACAAATTCCCTTTTAATACTAAAATAAATGATTTGGAAAATAATAAGGTTAAACCCATATTTAATTATGAAAATGGTATCATGAAAGGTTAATGGGGCGATGAAATGTGAAGAATGATTAAGGGAAAGGTGGATGGAAATACGAAATTTCTGAGACCCAACACGCGGTGTGTTGGAAAATGGCACCGCACTAGGGTGCTACACTACAAAAAATATGCCCCGGTGCGTTACTTTTATCATAAGTATCGTTTAAACCAAAAAAAAAAAAAAGTAGGTAAACAATTATTTAAAATTATCAAAAAAAGGCGGTGTGTATACGTTCACTACATGCACCGGTGCATGTAACTAACATAGTCGCACCGTCACATAAACTTTAACAAATTTTCGAGTATGGAACTTATTACGGTGCGTTCCGGTCGTTACTATCACACTACGCACAGTGCCGCCAAAACAATTATTGGGTGCACTGAAACACAATGTTACATTTATCGGCGGTGCATTTGGTAAAAATAAATTCCCTAGTGCACATGTTTACCATTGCACTACGTAAAAATATATTTTATAAGAGCGGTGTGCTATGTACTTTAACACCCCAATGTGTTATATGTACTTTTATGCACCACCCCACTAGTTAAATTATTTTCTTTGGTGCTTCATTAAACGGATGCACCGGTGTGTTTATGTTTTCCAACGCATCACTGAGAAATGTAACAAGGTACACAGTTGCCCTGTAAATTTACAAGTCGCACCATATGCACTACGAGCCGAGAGCCTCGATCGCACCATGCAGTTTTTTTTGTGTTTTTTTTTTACACTTAAAATTTCACTCAAATTTAAATTTTAAACCGGTGAAAACTTAAGTTATGAAAAAACAAGGACATTACCTGAACATTTTGTTGTCGGGGAGGCATGGTTGTGACATACTCAAAAAAACTAAATTTTCCCACTGTTTGGAAAAATTTGAAATTCACACACCTAGCAACAGATGAAAGGAACGCAAGCAAGGAAAGCATCGATGGAAGTGCACTTTAGATAGGAAAAGGTTGCACTGGTGCTTTTGAGCTCTATAGCACTAAAAATGGTAAAAATGATTTACCATCAATAAAAAAAATTAATAAAACCCTGTTTCGGTGCACCTGATTCACAATCACACTGGGCCATACATGTTTAATGAGCTCACTAGCTATATTTTAAAAAAATTATCCCTAGCATGGTGCGTGTGTTTTTGGGTGCGCACCAGTGCATATATGACTCCATAGTGCATTGTCGTTTATTTTTTTAAAAAACTACAATAGTGCAAAAAAATTTGTTTAAGCATGACACGGTGCAATATAATAATAGACACCCTAGTGCGCTTGGTTTTATAGAGCGCACCGCCTAAATTTAGAAATTAACCCTAACACGGTGCTCCATATTGGAGCACTGGTGCGCAACAGTGTGCATGATACAATGGAGGGCACTGGTATTTTTTTTTACACAATCCTACATTGTTGCATAAATGTTTTTTATTTAACCATATGACGGTGTGCTCTATTAATAGTGCATCGATGCTTCCAATGTTACTTTCTACACTGTATATTTTTAAAAGAACACTATTGCGGTGCGTCATTATTTCTCTGTGCGTCCTTATTTCCGTAGTGCACCAGATAATATTGTTCTTTATTTGAAATAACCCTGCTAAGGTGCGCTAGTTTTCAGGGCACCGATGCACATGTTGTCAAAAATGCATCAGTGTGTTATGTACTTATAAAAGAACCAGTGTAAAAACATCCACTAAAACCTCTTCCCGCTCACCTCCGCTAGTATCATCCTCTATAAATGGATTTTTGGGATATTTTTATAAGGGCACCCACTAAAACCTCTGCTAGAGGGTCTTTTCCTTGTAGTGTAAGTACCTTTTCAAATGGAAGAGGCAACATGGGAAGATGAGTTCTTCATGCAGAAATACCCACAATTAGTCAAGTGTTGAGGACAACAATTGTTTGAAGGGTGGGGGCATGTTAATCCTTAGAAAAAACCCCATGTTAAGTATAAAACCCTTTATTAAGCCCTAGATATTGAATTATTGCATTTCTAGTGTTATATTAGTAGGTAGACTAAAACCCTTCATTGTACCCTTTTATTATAATTGCACCCTTTGTCTCCTATATATATACAAAGGAGATCTAGTCTTACGGGCATCTTATCGCATATTGTACATTGAATATATTGTAAATGGTGGTTTTCCCCTCGAAGTGGAATATTATTCATTAACATTTTATCATTCTCAAGGCATTGGCTCATAATAACTTCCTCAAGACAAAGTTGTCCAGGTTTATGAGTATGTAAAATGTCAAGTAAATATTTTTTTCTGGATTGGAGATTTGGGATCCCTTTTCCTCTAAATATTTTTGAAATCTACAAAAAGTGTCTAGGAATAGTGGATATTTCTATGTTTTGGCATATCCCCTCAAAACACTTTTGAATTTGGCCAAAATCTCAACTAGATATCTTCATGCTTACTTTTTGGATGCTTTGTTAAAATTTCATCTTTATTTGGGTCTTGATCACTGAGCATGACCTAGATATTTCAAAACCACTCATTTTAATTTTCCAGAGAAATGAAGAAGAATTGGTTTATGCCTCTCACTGACACTTTTGTATTCTTCATCCTTGCGTACATACCCCTTAAATTTCATATGATTCTGAGTTTTTCTACTCTTATTATGGCCAAAACACGTTTTTGGCTCCAGACTTCTTTTTTATATATACTTGCCTATTTTTCTCCCTCTCTTTCCTCCTCTTCTCCTTTTAATTTCTCTTATTTATTTATTCATTTCTTTCTTCTCTTTGAAAAATTCCCTACTTATGTGGAAGCATAAGGAACTTTCCTTAACCATACAAATGTTGTGTACTCTGCATTCAACATTCCGCACTCCAGTAGTCTTGGAACTTAGTCAAATTTCCAACATCCATGCAGAGGAATGGTGCACCCACACATTATTCTACACTTGTATGTTCTCCGCATCCCAAAATTTTGGGATTCGGCCAATTTTTCCAAACTTTGTATGCACATGCAAAGGAATACCCATGCGGAGGAATAGAGCACCTGCATTTTCTCTCACACCTGTATTTTTCATTCTACACTCTGCCATATCTTAGAATTGGTACATATTCCAACACCCTTCACTGCAAACCCAAATATTGACACCATGGAATTCCATATCACCCAACATGTGGCCTCCACATCATTAAGTACGAAATTTTTTCAAATTTTCCAAAAATTCTCAAAAATTATTAATTTTCCAAAATTTTATTTTCAGTTTCCATGGGAGCTTTGGGATTAGATTCTTGTGGATGAAGTTGACCCTAATATTGATGGTATGGTAGTTTTTTGAGGTATCAACCTCCATGTGTAACCTTTGACTATATTAGAATATTCTGGAAGCTAGAGAAACCCTAAACAAATGTGTAGAAACCCTAGAAGACAAGTTGGCTCAATAAAAGAATTAATATTAAAGTATTATCCTCTAGAATAATAATTTGGCCTAGATAGTTGGAAAATAGAACTATAAATATAGGGCGCTTGAGTTCATTTGGAAACACACTCACACTCAATTCAAGTGGTGCACAAATTCTAGAGGAGGAGTGAAACTACAACTACTACAGCTGCGTATTGGTCTTGATTTCTGGTTTTGGACTTTCTGCTTGGTGCGTTATCTTTTAGAGAGAGTTTCACTCTCTCTTGGTTATCTGTTGGGTCTGGTACTACTTATGGAATCATTTTATCTATCAAAGGTTATGGTTCTCAAGGGTGGTTGGGTGCCTATGGTTGGGTGACAATATTGTGATATTGTCTATGTTGAAATGAGCACATCGAATATTTTAATAGGATATGGGCCCACACCAACTTCAATACAGTCTAACCACTAGAAGTTAGAGTGGTAGTTCCTTGGAAAGCTCATTGTGGCACTATTTGTAGCTACAAATAGGGTTTTTGAAATTGCAGTTGTAGTGAATCCTAACCTAACTCTCTAGGCACTCCAAGTGAGAAGTTTGGCATAATTATTGGACATTCTAGTGTGCCTTAGCCTAGCGCACCTCTTGGTACCCTCAGCAAGAAAAAATGTCAAGTTTTAATTTTTGGGTCAAATTCAAAGTTTCACTGGTAAAATTCAAATTCAAAGGCCATCACGACTTACTCCATCAACATAAAAAACAAGCTAGAAGGAGCTTCAAAATTCATAGCATGGAAGACAAGGATTGACCTCATCCTTGCCAAGAACAAATTTCTAGATATCGTGAAGGGAAAGATCGTGGAACCATAGTTTGAAGAAGGAAAGGAAAATGAACCTCAGAATGTTGCAGTAATTGAGAATTTCAAGGACAATGACATCAATTCTATGAGTATAATTGTGGACTCTGTAAAATTTAACGTCCCCTGGCCATCAACCCCACTGTCGGGAAATGCTACTATGTGGAATAACACTTATATAGTATGAATTTAAATGAAGTTAAATGAATTAATAGAGTAAACATATAATTACTGCTAACATACAGAATTAATGGAATTAACAGTAAATATCATTGCAGCGGAATACATGATAATATTACAAGTATCACAGAACATGCATTTTAAGTAAGTACAGAATTAAAACACATAATGATACTTATCTTTGAAACTGTAATACACCACCAACTGCATCCATACCTTCCATGAACCTCCCACCCTTAGACCGTGTTTCTCATCACTCTCAGCAGTAGGTCACCCCCGAGCTGGGACTAAGCTCCACCGGGATAGGGAATCCTAGGCTAGGCAAGGTCAACGAAAGACACATAGTTTATGAGAAGGATTATCTCCCAGGAGCCACTTATTCCCACTTCTCATATACTCTCATTCCCCACATGCCTATCCCACCCCAGGATTATACACCTTCACTGTCACCAAGATAGCCCTTCAACTGCTAAACCTCCCTTGCCTTGGGCTTCAGCAACATACCATACCAGAATTATCTGAGCTCTGTGGAAGCTATAGGACTCCTTCTAGGATTTCTCACTTCCTTCATGCACTCTCTCACTTGGAGAGAGTCGCTCACAGGCCTGACAACTTGCTTCTTCAACCACAACCAACTCTCTCACCTAGAGAGAGTGTTGCACACAAGCCTAACAGCCTGCTTCTTCAGCTTCATTCCAACACAAGGAGGAAAACAAGACTTATCAAGGAATGGATGAAGGTATCCAATCACACTTATCTAAGGGACTGCCTGACCACAATATCCCGCAGTTATAACACACACGAAATAAACAATTTCTCAGGTTTCACAGAAGATGCAGGTCGACTTCATAGGTGTGTGGCTATGCAGAGGTCCAGTGTAGATACATAATGGTTCTCGGGAAGGATTCCAGTGAACTCATGCAGAGTATGGAAGGTTCACAGAATGAATTAGATGAAGGATTTTGGGTCTCAGGTGCATGCGTGAACATTGCAAAGGATGAATACAGAGGCCATGGAATTCACAGGAATACACCAATCGACTTTCGGTTCTAGTTTTCAGGATTGCTTGATAGGAAAATTAAGTAGAGGTCATTCACCGACTCCCATAGTTCATACAATCAATGGAATAATGGAGGACGAACCCCAAACTCAATCGACACTTCCGCTTTTAACCGCATGCGCCCAGGTCGACACTTGTCTTCCTGGAGCTGCATGCATTCCCTTTTTCACACTTGGAGCTGCATGCGTTGTCTCTCTCGGGACTTAGGATAAAAACATGTTTTGTCACACAAATTTAAAATAATAATAAAAATATTATTCTCAATGACTTAAGCCCCTAAGATTATCCCCTCTTTCTAACATTTCAACCCCTTTTCCCTTACCCACCCTGTGGAATCGTAGTCCCCCGTCACTCTTTCTTCGTGGAAAGTCTACACGCAGCGATGTTTATATTTTTATTAATGTTCTGCATAATTACATATACAAAAACAGGCTCCTGGCCTTAACACTTAGGCTCTCTGGCCTAATAAACACATAAGCCCACCAGCTTATCAATACTTGGCTCACCAACCTACAAAACATGATTACAGTTCATAAACGTGATTATAATTCATAATATAATTGGGGCACTATCGGGGGGTATTACAATCCCCTCCACTTATTTATGCACTGTCCTCAGTGCAACTTTTACACAGCATCAACAAGATTTCCAAAATCTTCAAAAAGATGTGGGTATTCTACCCGCATAGCATCCTCATGTTCCCATGTCGCATCCTCAGGACTGTACCAAGTCCACTGGACCTTTACAAGCCCTATGGCTCGATTTCGGAGTTGTTTGATTTTTTGGTCCAATATGCGCACAAGATGCACTTGCAGGACACCTTCTTTCTCCACCTGAATCACATTCCAATCAATTATATGATTAGCATCAGGTATATATTTCTTAAGCAATGAAACATGAAACACATTATGTACAGTCATGTATGCAGGTAATGCAAGCATATATGCAATTGGTCCAATCCTTTCTAGGATTTCAAATGGCCCACAATATCTGGTTGCTATCTTGGAACAGTTTCCCAGCTTCAGGGAACTTCTGTTAGCTTTCACTTTCAAGAAAACATGGTCACCCACTTTAAACTCTCTGTGGCTTCTTTTTTTATCAACATAACTTTTCTACCTTTCTTGGGAAGCTTTCAAATTATACTTAACTTTTAGCATCTGTTCTTCCATTTCCTTGATCAACTTTGGCCCAACTGTTTCCCTATCAGCTAGATTATCCCAGCTCACTGGAGTATTTCACTTTCTTCCATAAAGTGATTCAAATGGGCTCATCTTCAACGATGCTTGATACCCATTTTTGTAGGCGAATTCTACCAAGTGTAGGTAGTCTTCCCATTTAGATGGTTTGTCCATCACATACATACTTAGTATGTCTTCTATCACTCATTCACCCACTCTATCTTCCCATCAGACTCGGGATGATAAGTTGTATGGAAGTTCAGATTCGTTCTGAAACCCTTAAATAACCCTTTCCATAAATTTGAGGTAAATTTTGGGTCTCTGTCAGACACAATTGTATTTGGAATTCCGTGCAATTGTGCCACTTCCTTCATAAAAATATCAGCAACATCTGTTGCCTTGTTAGTAGTCTTTAACATAATAAAATGGGCAGTTTTTGTAAGCTTGTCCATTACCACCATGATTGAATCATGTTTCTTTCGGTTCTGGGAAATCCCGTGATGAAATCCATTGTCACCACTTCCCACTTCCACTCAGGAATGGGTAAAGGTTGTAGCAACCCTATTGGGTGTCTATGCTCAGCTTTAACCTTCGGGCACTCCATACATCTATTGATGTATTCTGTAATCTCTTTCTTCATACTTGGCCAAAAGTAATGGCTCTTGACTGCTGCCACAGTTTTATGATATCCAGGGTAACCTGCATAAGGCACATTATGCATTTCATGCAAAATCATAAGTTCCAAGTCCTCCACATTAGGTACATAAATTTTGTTCTTGTACAGAAGTATTTCGTTAGTTTCCAACTTATAATTCTCCACTTTTTGTGGCATCTTACATTGTTGTAGCTTTGCTACCAAATCTCTATACTGCAAATCTGTATTTGCAGCCTCCAAAATTCTTCTTTTAATATCAGTTCGGTACATGCTAATGGTTGTAGCATGTAATTCATGCACTCTCTTGCTAAGTAACCACTTTATTTTCCTTCCCTTTGATATGCTTGATATCAAAATCATACTCATAGAGAAACTCCAGCCACCTACTATGTCTAGCATTCAAGGTTGGCTAATCAAACAAGTACTTCAAACCGTTATGGTATGTTCTTAGTTCGAACCTCCTTCCCATGAGGTAATGTCTCCTTTTCTTTAGAGTGTGTACTATGGCTGCCAAATCCAAATCATGAGTTGCATAGTTCCTTTCATTCTATTTCAACTTTATGGATTCATAATAGATTAAGAATCCATTCTGACTGAGGACTCCTCCCAGTCCTTCTTTGCATGCATCTGTGCACACTATGAAATATTCATTTGGATCTGTTATCCTTAGGATTGGAGCACCGGTTAACATTTGCTTCAATTGCTGGAAGCTTCTCTCACAATCATCTGTCCACTGAAACTTCTTCTCATTCCTTTGCAAGGAAGTGACAGGGTGAGATATCCTTGAGAACCCTGGGATAAACCTTCTATAATAACCATCTAGACCCATAAAGGATATGACTTCCATCATGTTCTTTGGCGCTGACCATTCTATGATGGCCTCAATCTTCTCAGGATCTACAGCTATCCCATCCTTTGAAATAATATGCCCCAAGTAATGGATCTGCTCCTGATAAAACGAGCACTTGCTCAACTTGGCATACAGTTGGTGCTATCTTAGCACCTGCAACACCATCCTCAGATGTTGTTCATGTTCTTCCTCTAACTTGGAATACACTAGGATGTCATCCAGGAATACTATGACAAACTTGTCTAGATAGTCCTTGAATACAGCATTCATCATGCACATAAAAACAGTGGGTGCATTTGACAACCCAAATGGCACCACTGTGAACTTGTAATGACCATACCTTGTTCTAAAGGCATTATTTCTTATGTCTTCATCCTTTATACTTACCTGGTGATATCCCGGCCTGAGATCTATCTTCAAAAATATCTTAGCATCCTTCAACTGATCAAAGAGATCATCGATCCTTGGCAGAGGATATTTGTTCTTTAAGGTTACTTTGTTCAACTGCCTGAAATCAATGCATAATCTCAATGTCCCATCCTTCTTCTTCACGAACAAGACCAGGCCACCCCAAGGCGACACACTTGGGCGTTTATACCCCTTCCTTAGAATCTCTTCAAGGTGCAATTGTAGTTCTTTCATCTCTGGTGTACTCATTCTGTAAGGATATTTTGATATTGGAGCTGCTCCAGGAATCAAGTTTACAGAAAAATCAATATCTCTCTTCGGGGGTAATCCAGGTACCTCCTGGAATACATCCTCAAACTCCTTTAGTATCACATGATCTCCAATACTTGACACCTTATCCTTAGGTGTTTCTTCCACATGGGATGCAAATAATTGACATCCTTTCCTGTAGCACTTCTTCAGCTGCATTGTTGAGATTTCTATGATAGCAACAACTCTGGGAATTCCTTGGACTATTCTCTGATTCTCTTCCTCATCCATGCAAGTGAATGCCTTATTACAATAGTCCAAGATGTCATGGTGTTATTCCAACCAGTCCATCCCAATTAGACAGTCATAAGAACCTAAAGGCAGAACATTCAATTCAGCCTTTGTGCTTAGTCCATTCATGTCCATAGGACAGGACTTAACAAACTCAGTGACCTTCCTCTTGGTTCCTGTAGCCAGCTGCACTAACCAATACTTTTCATGTTTGCTTCTCTACAAATGAAACCTTTCCACCACTCTAGGATATATATAAATATGGCTAGCCCCTAAATCAATTAAAATATTAAATGGTTGGTTGTTAATCATACCTTCCACTTCAATCATGTGTGACTGGTATTCAGCTTGCTTGTTGTCCAGGTCTACGTAGATTCTTGGCATTCTATTGCCCATGTCCTCCACTATTTCAGCATTCTATACATTGTGTACAGCGCTCACTTTATCATTTATGTGAGGGCAATCTCTGTACCTATGGTTTTCTTTACAACCCCAACATTCCATAGCTGGCGGTCTTGGCATTTTCCCACCTACTTCAACCTTGTTGGGCTCTCTAAAATATGGTTTTCCTTGAGGATTGTTTCTAAAAAT
The DNA here is from genome assembly GCA_009831015.1 of Picea engelmannii. NCBI lineage: Eukaryota > Viridiplantae > Streptophyta > Pinopsida > Pinales > Pinaceae > Picea > Picea engelmannii. The sequence continues at coordinate 664,051 of ML788605.1, forward strand.
GGGTGTCTTAGTTCCCTTCTTCCTCTGATCCATCTTGAATTTATTCTTGTCTTCCCAAGCCTTCTGGAAAGTAGGATTCTCTCTTTGCTTCTCATATAAGCATTTCACTCTTCTTATCGTTTCTTCCATAGTTTTTGGGTCATCATACTCGATCTTGTCCCCAATGGAAGGTGGAAGTCCACTCAGATACCTTTGAATCTTGACAATATCATCCTTGATGAATGGAACATACTTCAGTAATTCCAAAAACCTTCGTTCATATTCATCAATGGTCATGCTTCCCAGCTTGAGCTCAAAGAAATATTTCATCTTTCTCCCATAGTATATTTTAGTCAAGTATTTCTTCTCGAAATATCTCTTGAATTCTTTCCAAGTGATATCTTTCTCTCTAATGTGTTGCACCTTCACAAGTTGATCCCACCACATGGATGCCTTTCCCTTCAGTTGATACATTGAAATTCTTCCTTCTGCATGAGAGGAATAATTCTGTAGTTGGAAATATTTCCCCATGCCAAGCAACCATGTCTCGGCATATTCCTCCTTATTATGTTCTCCATTAAACATTGGAGGCTTAATCTTGTTCATTTCGCTCTTCAGTTCATCCACTCTAGATATCCTATGCTTTCTGGTAGGATATGGGCTTGAAATACTTTTTTCCCTCCTCTTGGATTGACCTTGGGAGTGATGATGGTGTTTACCAACACTCCTTGATATTCTTCACTCAGAAGTTGGGTGTTGACTCTCATTTTTTATCGAGTCTCTCTCCTGGTCCAACTTCTTTTCTATTCTCTCCAGAATCTTCATCAACTTTAAGTTGAATTCACCTTATTTATCCCAAGATTTCTGCTATCTGTTCAGTGAGTTTGGGCATCTTTCTGTAATTTTTCAATGATCTTCATCATATTCCCTTCCTTATCTATCTCTTCTCCATGTCCATTGAAGTTCGACCCTTCAACTCCCAAATGAACATCCATCCCTTTAGCTTCGTTCTCTGAACTGGAAGCATTATGTGTCTCTTCCATTTATTTTGCACTCAGTGGAAATTCTACTTGGTTATGGAACTCACTAAACTTCTGCAAACACAATCTACAGACAACTGGAATTTGTCAGGCCATTTATTCCTTAACAAATCCCACAACATTCATAAACAAATCTGAATTAAGAAAATGTTTATATTTCATGAATTTTCTAAGCTCTTCTCGGCTCTATAACAATCCTTTGGGCTCTATCCCCTACTCTCTTAATCCCCAACCCACGTGAACGCGGGTCGTGACCACTCGCTTAGCAAAAAGGGTGCTTTGCGACTTCGCATTTCAGGAGGTTTCAAAGCACTTCACAACAACTTCCTGAATTTCGGACTAACAAACTCAAGACATAGGGTGGATCAACCATCCACATCTACCCAGTATCCAACGGCTGACACTTGTTGTGGAACCTCAGGCATCTGAGTTCTGGTACTTTGGGACTTCAGAAGATTTCACATCCACACACCTAGAACACTTCCACGTCACCTTAGGTGACATCATTACCTTACATAACTTAATGTTTTCTCAATAGCAGGGGCATGCAACGGTGGTTTTGGAGTAACCTTCCCTTCATTCCACAATTCTCCTGACGCTAAAACGTAACCCCTCAGTGAAACCATGGTTTGGATTGTGGGACCGCCTTGGATAATTATCTTTTGTGCAACTTGGGTCCCTACAATGTCTCCTGGTCGTTGATCTTGATGTATCGTGATCAACGTCGTTGTGGGTCCTCCGACCCATAACTACGTTACATAAACTCAGGACCCACTAACCCTTCTCACACGGGATGCCACATGGCGGAATACTAGCGATGTCATCTAGCCCCACCACGTCTACTCTTTCACTTCGAAACTTCAAACTTTGGGAGTTTGTGCAACGGCACATCCCACTTCTCCCGACAGCCGAACTCCCGAAATTACAATCTTCTCTTCTGCTTGATCCAATGGTCAAGCTCTTTTATCCATATCTACAATGTAGATCTCCCTCAGGACTTTGGGGTTTCGGGCATTTATACCTCCGCGCACCTTGCTTCCCCCGATTGTCAAACTCCAAAGGGCTTCCAGGATAACCCTCCTATACCTTCTCCAGATCTGACGGTCTTACTAAATTTCCCTTCCATCCAAATAGATCCTACGGCTCCAACACTCCAAGTGTTGAGCGCTCTCTCTTTGTGGTCAAATACCACGCCAGCTGTGGTTTTATTCTACTGCTACTCCTCTTGAGATTCGTAACATAGCCAATGTAACCCCTTGTCACTCAGAAACAATATAAGGTTCGAAATTGGTTCCTCTGAACACCATTTCCACTCGAAACCTTGGGTCCAAATACCACTTATCTGGCCCATCTAGGCTCAGTGTTGAAAACATGTCTCTAATACCATATTGTAACGTACCCCGACCATCAACCCCACTGTCGGGCAACACTACTATGTGGAATAACACTTATATAGTATGCATTTAAATGAAGTTAGATGACTTAATAGAGTAAACATATAATTACTGCTAACATACAGAATTAATGGAATTAACAGTAAATATCATTGCAACGGAATACATGATAATATTACAAATATCACAGAACATGCATTTTAAGTAAGTACAGAATTAAAACACATAATGATACTTATCTTTGAAACTGTAATACACCACCAACTACGTGCAGACCTTCCACGAACCTCCCAGCCTTAGACCGCATTTCTCATCACTCTCATCAGTAGGTCACCCTCGAGCTAGGACTAAGCTCCACCAGGCAAGGGAATCCTAGGCTAGGAAAGGTAAATGGAAGACACATACTTTATGAGGAAGGATTCTCTCCCAAGAGCCTCTTATTCCCACTACTCACAAAATATCATTCCCCACATGCCTGTCCCACCCAAGGAGTATACACCTTCACTGTCACCAAGACAGTCCTTCAGCTGCTAAACCTCCCTTGCCTTGGGCTTCAGCAACAGATCGGACCAGAATTCTCTGAGCTCTATGGCAGCTACATGACTCCTTCCATGAGTTCTCACTTCCTCCATGCACTCTCTCACCTAGAGAGAGTCGCTCACAGTCTTGACAACCTGCTTCTTCAACCACAACCACATCTCTCACCTGGAGAGAGTGTTGCACATAGGCCTGACAGCCTGCTTCTTCAACTTCGTTCCAGCACAAGGAGGACAAAAAGGCTCAACAAGGAATGGATGATGGTAGCCAATCACACTCAGCCAAGGGATTATGTGGCCATAATAGCCCACAGTTATAACACACACGGCATAGACAATTTCTCAGGTTTCACAGAAGACATGGGTCGGCTTCAGAGGTGCGTGGCTATGCAGAGGTCCAGTGTAGAGATAAAACGGTTCTTGGGAAGGATTCCAATGAACTTGGGCGAAGTATGGAAGGTTCACAGAATGACTCAGATGACGGATTTCGGGTCTCAAGTGTGTGCGTGAACATTGCAAAGGACGAATACAGAAGCCAAGGAATTCACCGGAATACAGCAGTCGACTTCTGGTTCTAGTTTTCAGGATTACATGACAGGAAAATTAAGCAGAGGTCATTCACGGACTCTCATAGTTCAGACAGTCAACAGCAGAATGGAGGATGAACCCCAAAATCAGCTAACGCTTCTGCTTTTAACCGCATGCACCCAGGTCGACACTTGTCTTCCTGGAGCTGCATGTGTTTCCTTTTTCACACTTGGATCTGCATGTGTTGCCTCTCCCAGGACTTAGGATAAAAATATGTTTTGTCACACAACTTTAGAATAATAATAAAAATATTGTTCCCAAGGACTTAAGCCCCTAAGATTAGCCCCTCTTTCCAACCTTTCAGCCCCTTTTCCCTTACCCACCCTGTGGAATCTTAGTCCCCCATCACTCTTTCTTCATGGTCGGTCTGTACACAGCGATGTTTATATTTTTATTAATGTTCTGCATAATTACATATACAAAAATAGGCTCCAGGCCTTAACACTTAGTCTCTCCGGCCTAATAAACACATAAGCCCACCAGCTTATCAATACTCGGCTCACCAGCCTACAAAACATGATTACAGTTCATAAACATGATTATAATTCATAATATAACTAGGGAACTATCGGGGGATATTACATAAAATATCACTTGATACCCTACATATCCAATCTTGACTCATCCAAGAAGATGTATGACTCCCTAACTAACCTCTTTGCGGTCAAAAATATTGGACAAGTGATGAGTTTGAAGAATGATTTTTGTGACACAAATATGACTAAGGATGACAATGTAGCCTCATACTTTGTGATTATTTCTCAGTTGAGAGATCAACTACAAGCTATTGAAGAAGTTATTCCAGAAAAGGAAATTGTGAATATAGCACTTAATGGTCTTTTTAGATCATAGGATGCATTTTCTGCAAGCATGAACTCAAGGAAGGAGTTTCCAATGCTTGAATAACTTTGGACCTGTTTCACACAAGAAGAGACAAGGATCAACTAAAAGGGAAGATCTCATAAGGAAGAGGATTCTCAAGCCTATGCAACAAAGTTCAAGAAACATGAAGGTAGAAAAGATTTGGTTCAAGAAATAAATTCAATCATAAGAGAGATATGTCAAAGGTACAATGTTTTGGATGCAATGAATATGGCCACTACAAAAGGGATTGTCCTAAACTAGAAAATAAGAGAAAGGAAAGAGTGATCATGCATCAACATCCAATGATGAAGAACCTTCAAAGAAATCCAAGCATGAAGAAACATATTTCTTCTACTACTCAGTTATTACAGTATCTCTTGAAGATGACATGTGGTTGATACATATGACTGGTGATCATGAAAATATCTCAAGCATTAAGGAAAATGAAACCTCTCATAAAGTGGAACTTGGAGACAATAACTCGTATGCAGTCAAGGGAATTGGAAAAGCCTCTATCAAAATGGAATCAGGTAACAATGTTCATCTTAGCAATGTTTTATATGTTCTTGGTTTGAAAAAGAATTTATTATCTATTTCTTGCTTGGAAGACAAAGGAGATAGAATAGCCTTTGTTGATGGAAAAGTTCTTGTATGGTCTAAAGATTCAAAAATAGAATATTCTAGAGTCATTGGGATACATGAAGGAATATTGTATAAACTTCTAGGTCGTAATGCTCAATATCTTGTACATGATGAACTCAATCCTAGTGAGTTATGGCATAGAAGGTATTCTCACCTTCATTATCAAGCATTTTCATCTCTAAATAAGATGGTTGTAGGCATACCATAACTACAATCAGTACATGAAGGTATTTTCAAAGGATGTGCACTTGCGAAGAATATTAAGAAGCCATTCCCAAGTAATGAGAATAGATCCAAGGAGTCTTGGATCTGATACACTCATATGTATGTGGTCATATGCTAGTGAATTTTCTAGGAGACTCTCTTTACTATGTGACATTCATAGATGACTTCTCAAGAAATACTTGGATGTACCTGATAAATATGAAAGATGAAGTATCTGGAAAGTTCCAAGAATTCAAGGCTAAAGTAGAAAACTTGACAAATAAGAATATTAAGACACTAATATTTGATAATGGAGGAGAATACACCTCCAAGCAACTCGTTGTCTTTTGTAAAGAAGTCGGGATTAGGAGGGAGATAATTGTCCCACATAATCCTCAACAGAATGGTGTAGAAAAAAGAAAGAATTGTTCCATTGAAGAATATGTTCAGGCAATGATGAATGACCAGAATCTATCCATGTTTCTATGGGGAGAATGTAGATTTTAACCTTGTACAATATATACTACAAACATATATTCAGTAAAAGAACAGAAAAGATACAATGGAAAATACAAACATTACACAGATATTTTTCCCCTGGAAACCCAAATCGGGAAAACCAACATATTCTATATTCATTCATATGTGTTACATTGTTTACAATACAATATACATATAGGATCTAGCGGCATCCAAAAACCTAACCCAATGACCTGGATTAGTCCAAAACCCTATTTCCTTAACCAGAAATAAAAAACCATCGGCAAAAACCATGTTCCTAAAAACCACCTAAATATGTGACATGTTTCCCGAGGCACGTGACACATTTCTCGAGGCAGAAAAAAATTTCTCAGGGGTGTTGCCCCCGAACCCCTATGCTGGGGGCATTCACCCCCCTGTGCACCTGGTGTATGTGCTCAGACACTACTACTCGTGCAAACAATATAACACATACCCAAAATTCTCCCACTTGTTGTTTTCTTTGCATACAGGGGGTTACAGGGTTACATAGTCAACAATCCAAGGTAGAAATGCCCATGGATCCTCTACACCAAGAAAAATTCTCAGTGCTCATAGGTTTTTTTAATGAGTCTGCAACATTCTTCAAAGTGTCCACCTTCATCAGCAATACTTTCTTTTCTTCAACCATGTCTCTCACAAAGTGATATTAAATATCAATATGCTTTGTCTTTTAATGATGAGTTGGGTTCTTTGCCAGAAAAATTGCACTCGGACTGTCACAATCTATCCTTACATCTTGTTGTACCAACCTAATGCCTGAACAAAATATTTGTAACCATACTTCCTCCTTACTTGCATGAGTGGCTGCCATGTATTCAGTTTTTGTAGTTGAAAGTGCCACTACAGCTTGTCTTTTTCTCATCCAACTTATTGATCCTCCAAACAGGTTAAACACATACCCACTTGTAGATATCCTACAATCCATATCTCTAGCCCAGTATGCATCCACAAAGCCATGTATATCCGCCACTATGTCCAATCCCAGTCTTCCTTCGTAGCACAATCCATAGCTATTAGTGCCACACTATCAGTGCCATGCAAATACCTGAAAACCCTTTTTACTGTTGTCCAATGCTCCTTCCCTGGTTTTGACATATACCTTCTCAAAACTCCCACTGTATGTGCAATTTCTAGTCTAGTACAAACCATTTCATACATCAAACTTCCAATTGCACTCACATATGGAACACGAGACATGTCCTCCTCCTCTTCTTGTGTCTTGGGACACTTATCCACAGATAACTTTACACCAACATGAATAGGAACCTTGATCAGTTTACATTCCTGCATATTAAACCTCTGCAATATTGTCTCAACATATTTTCTCTAATTTAACCAGAGTTTCCTAATTTTCCTATCTATTTTAATTTTCATGCCCAAAATGAAATTTGAAGCACCGAGATCCTTCATGTCAAATTTAGAGGACAACTGAGTTTTCACATCCTGGATAATCTCCTTGTTGTTTCCTATCAGCAACATGTCATCCACATACAAGACCAAATAAATCAAATGATCACCAATTATTTTAAAATACACACAGTGATCCTCTTTTATTATTCTGAAGCCAAGTCCCAACATATAAGTATCAAAATTTTTATACCACATCCTTAGTGATTGTTTTAAACCATACCGGGAATTTTTCAGCTTGCATACCAGCTCCTTTTTTCCCTTCGCAACATAACCTTCTGGTTGCTTCATATAGATTTCTTCTTCCAGATCCACATGTAGGAATGTTTTCTTCACATCCGTTTTTTCTATTTCAAAATCGAATGTAGCAGCAATAGATAACAGAAATCTTATGGAGGTTAACTTGGCAACAGGAGAAAAAATCTCACCAAAATCAATTCCCTCAACTTGGGAATAACCCTTTTCTACTAACTGAGCTTTGTATTTCTTCACTTTTCCTTATGCATTCAGCTTCTTTTTAAATACCCATTTATTATCAATGTGCTTTCTTCCAGTTGGCAACTCCACTAGATCCAAAGATGTCATTTCTTCATTCATGGCCCTTTTCCAAAGATTTTCATCCTCTAAATCCACTGCCTCCCTGACAGTTCTAGGATCATCATCAGTAATAAACAAAAAAAAAAATTGAATAGAAATCATATGGAGTATACCTTTCTGGTAGCCTTCTTTCTTGAACCGATCTCCTCGATACTAGAGTATGAGGATATTCTTCTTCTGATTCTTTTTCTTCTGTAGAGTCTAACTCATCATATTTTAAATCAAATTATATTTTCTTTGGTTCTTCCTTACTTGGTATGACTTCATGTTTAACAACAACCTTGATTTCTCTAAATACCACATCTCGGCTATACACTACCTTCTTAGTTTCTGGGTTCCAAATCTTATAACCTTTGAGACCATCTTTGTATCCAATAAAGATACACTTTTTGGCCTTCTTATCTAGCTTACTCATGTTTTCCTTTGGAACATGAACATATGCATCACATCCAAATACCTTGAGATGTGTGAGAGAAGGTTCCTTACCAGTCCATACGTCTTGTGGAGTTTTGTCATCCAACATTGATGAGGGTGATATGTTGACCAGGTAACATGCAATACCCACTGCCTCTGCCCAAAATTCTTTCCCTAGCCCAGCACCACTGAGCATGCACCTTGCTTTTTCCATCAGCGTCATGTTCATCCTTTCTGCAACTCCATTCTATTGAGGTGTATATGGAGTAGTCTTCTTCCTTTTTATACCTCACTTCTTACAGAATTCTTCAAATTCATTCCTGCAGAGCTCTCTGCCATTATTTGTCCTTAGCACCTTAATTATTTTCTCTATTTGATTCTCAACAAGATCCTTAAACTCTTTAAACATGTCAAAGACTTCATATTTATTCCTGAGGAAATATATCCAATTATTCCTCTAGAAGTCATCTATAAATGAGACATAATACACAGATTTTCCCAATGATGGGACCGACACAGGTCCAAAAACATCATTGTGAACTAGTTGTAAGATTCCTTCTACCCTCTTTGCACCAGAAGGGAATATTACCTGATTTTGCTTCCCATATAGACAATTTTCACATAAATCAAAATATAGACAGCAGTTAGACATACCTTCAACCATACCTTTATCGTGTAGTAGTCGAAGACCCTTCTCTCTGATATGCCTTAGTCTTTGATGCCATGGCATAACCTTTTCTCCAGAGACTGTAGGAGTTCTTTATTATTAAGCTCCAATATCAGGAACAATAGAACTATTACACCCATCACTAATAGTGCTTCCTTCCATATTATACAGAGTTCCAAACTGAACTCCTTTCAGCAACACCATTTCTCCTCGAACCACCCTACAAGTTTCCTTTTCAAATATTGTTTTTACCCCTGGATCATCCATTTTTCTTACAGAAATCAAATTTATGGAGAAACCTGGGATGTGAAAAACACCAGGCAGTTTTCTAATCCTTCCATCTATGAGCCTCAACTTGAATTGTCCTTGTCCTATGATTATGTTTGTCAAATCATCACCTAAGAAAACATTACCTCCATCATACCTTTCATATTCGCAAAACCACTCCCTATGGGGAGTCATATGAAAGGATGCCCCAGAGTCAACCAACCATGCCTCATGATCTGCATGTGTGCTTGAAGAATCCAAGTACACATCCCCTCCTTCCTTGGAGGTCTTTTCTTTTGTAGAATGAGATTCTTCAGATCCCTCATTTTTCTCAACATTGGATCTACATTGCTTCTTGTAGTGCCCTTCTTTTCCACATCTTCAACATACCCTTACAAACTTTCTGGGATATTTAGATCTACCCTTAGACTTAGATCTCCCACTTGATAAATTAGATCTATTCCTTTCCTGGGAACGTCCTCTTGCAAATAATGTGTTTGTGCTCTTTCCTTCCATATTCTTTCGTCTCATATCCTCCAACAACAAGGATGAGACCACTTCATCAAACTTCATTGCAATTGTATTACTACCTATGGACACAACCAGACTATCTCAGGAGCCTGGTAAAGAACACAGTAAACTAATACATTTATCTTCATCTAAAATTTTAATCTTAATAGAAACTAACTAACTTACCACAGTATTGAAGGCGTTCAAATGATCTGCCACTGATTCTCCATATCTCATCCTCAGGTTATAAAGCTTCTTTCTCAGGAATAGTTTATTTACCAGGGACTTAGACTAATACAACTTCCCCAACTTTTCCCATAAATCCTTGGTTGTAACTTCCTATGACGCATTCAGAATACTGAATCGGAGATACACAGTCAGATTGTGCTCCTTGCCTTCCAATCCAACTTTTTCCAGTCATCTATTAAAGTTCATGTAGGTGCAGTACCTGGATCTATCGTGGTCCACTGATCTTTGTCCACCAACAGATCTTCCATCTTGAGCTTCCACAACTCAAAACTTTTCCCATTAAACTTCTTGATCTCCATCTTTGAATTTCTTTCCATTTCTTTTCACCTAAAAAATCAATACCGCAGAACTCCCACTATAAAAAGGCTTATCACAGTCCTAAGCCAAACCCTTGACCACAAATGCATCCCCCTGAAGCCAAAAAATCTCTGATACCAAATGTAGATTTTAACCTTGTATAATATCTACTGCAAATAGATATTCAGTAAAAGAATAGAAAAGATATAATGGCAAATACAAACATTACACAGAGATTTTTCCCCTGGAAACCCAAACCGGGAAAACCAACATATTCTATATTCATTCATATCTATTACATTGTTTACAGTACAATATACATATAGGAGCCAGCGGCATCCAAAACCCTAACCCAATGACCTGGATTAGTCCACAACCCTAATTCCTTAACCGGAAACAGAAAACCATCGGCAAAAACCATGTGCCGAAAAACCACTTAAATATGTGACACGTTTCTCGAGGCACATGACACGTTTCCCGAGGCAGAAAAAATTTCACTACATAAAACATACCCAACAGAGAAGAAGTTGTGACAGTCGTATATATTCATAATAGAATTCCTCATTATATATTGAATAACATGACTCCAGAAGAAGATTTCTCTATAAATAATCCAAGTGTATAACACTTAAGAATATTAGGTTTTCATGTCTATATCCATGTTCCCAAGGACAAAAGGAAGAATTTGGAACCTTCGGGAAAGAAGGGCATATTCATTAGATATAGTGAAACATCAAAATCTTACAGAATCTATGTCCCAGGTCAACAGAATATTGAAATCAATAGAGACGTGACTTTTTATGAGAAGATTGCATTCAAGAATTCTATAGAAGATTCCATGGACTCCAATGATGAAGAAGAACATAAAAATTCCAAGGAAGAAAGTACATGTTCTCCATAACATCCTAGTGAAGAACCAAACCAACCACTTGAATCTATAGAACTAGTTGTTGTACCCAAGAACAGAAAATGACCAACAATATGGTTAGAATCCACCTTATAAGAAGCAAAAAGACATAAATCTCTCAGTGGCACCTTCAGGGAGAGAAAGAGGCCCAAAAGGTTCTATAGTTATGTGGCACTCACGAAAAGTCTTGCTAATGCATAACCTTCCACCTTTGAGGAAGAATTCAAGAAGAAAGAATAGAAGGAATCTATGATGGAAGAATATCAATCCATCATGAAAAATGATGTATGGGAAATTGTGCCTAGACCTGAAGGAAAGTCGGTAGTAAATTCAAAGTGGGTTTACAAGATAAAGCATGTGGTAGATGGAAGTGTCGATAAATACAAGGCAATATTTGTGGCTACAGGGTCCTCCCAGCAGGAGGGAGAAGACTATGATGAGACGTTTTCTCTAGTTTCCAAATATACCTCTATTAGAGCCATCATATCTCTTGCATCATCCATGGATTGGAGTTTACATCAGATGGATGTAAATACCACCTTTCTCAATGGAGTAATTGAGGAAGAAGTATACATAGATAAACCTCAAGGTTTTGGTGTACACCCAAGAGAAACCCATGTATGCATATTAAAGAAGGCCTTGTATGGACTCAAGCAAGCTCCAAGAGCTTGATATGAACGAATTGACAGTTACTTGATGAGACTTGTATTTTCCAAGATCTATGTGTATACAAACCTTTATTAAAAGGTTTTGAATGATGCACTTTTGATCCTACTACTTTATGGTGATGATTTTTTTTTTACAGGTGCAGAGTCTCTCATTATTTAGTGTAAGAGGGAGATAGACTATGAATTCGATATGAAGGATCTTGGTCTCATGCATTATTATTTGGGACTAGAAGTATGGAAGAAGCATGGTGAAATATTCCTAGGGAAAGGGAAGTATGTTGTAAATATCCTTTAGAAGTTTGAGATGATGGATTGCAAATCCATGGAAACTCCCATGGTGACAAATCTAAGGAAATTGAGAGACTTTGATTCTGATCCAGTAGACTTGTCCCTGTACCAGCAGTTGATTGGCTTATTGATGTATTTTGTTAATACCCGGTTGTACATTTGCTTATCTGTGAACACGTTGATCCAATTCCAGGTGGAACCTAGACATGAGAATTGGATAGTTGCAAAGCATATTTTGAGATATCTTTGTGGGACACTAAACTATGGTTTGAGATATGCTTCAAACAATTATGTACAACTGCATGGATTTACTAATTCAGATTGGGCAAGGAGTACAGATGACAGAAAGGGTACTTATGTTATATGTTTCAGTTTAGGATCTGCTATGATATCATGGGCTAGCAGGAAACAGAAGTTTGTTGCACTCAGCACTGCAGAAGCAGAGTATATTGTAGCTTGTGGTGCTTGTACAGAAGCAGTATGGCTCCATAAGCTGGTTTTTGGATTATTTGATCGGGTGTTGGATTCCACTACGATATATTGTGATAATAAGAGTTGTGTGAAGCTTTCAAAGAACCCTGTGTTCCATGACAGGTTGAATCACATTGAGATCAAGTACTATTTTCTTTGTGATAAAGTCCAGAAGGGAGAATTGATTATCCAGTACATCTCCATTGATGAAGAGACAGTTGATATTTTGACGAAGCCTTTGTCCAAGATAAAGTTTGCATACTTGAGGGACAATATGGGACTCATGGATATTTCTCCCTTGGTTGAAAGGGAGGATATGACTTCCTCGGTTGGGTGGGAGTGTTGATATATGGCATCATGGATGGTTAGTGTGTTGGTGGACAGACATTCTCCAGGCAGAGAATGGTCCAGGAAGAATACATTGTTGGTGGACAGACATTATCCCTATGGAGAATGGTCCAGGTTGATAGATTGTTGACATATCATGGAAAGGTATTTTCCTAAGGAACAGATTGTGGCTTGATTAGGAAAATGGTTCAGGACCGATATTCTCTTGAGGCATAGATAGTGGCCCGATCAAGTTGAATAGTCTTCCCCTAAGGACATGGTGTCTCGATTAGGATGTTTGATACGGGACCGATATTTTCTAAGGAACGTATGGGTAGAGTTTGATCTCTATGGTACATATGGTGACCCGATTAGAAAATAGTATGAGACTGACATTCCTATAGGAATGGTCTCTGTATCCCATGGCGTGGATTTCATCATCTGGGAGGACATACATTCTTCTAGGACATATGTATATATTAGAAGAATGTTCCTTGTATCCCATTGTGGGGATTTCAACATCTATTGGGACAACTATTCTTCTAGGACACATGGCCAGATTAGAAGAATGGTCCCTATATCACTTTGTTGAGTGGGTGACTTGTGAGAGACACTTTGTTGAGTGTGTTGATTCCAGCACATGACTTATTCAGCATCATGCCTAATTACTCAAATGGGGTATGGAATAGAGAGATGATGCAGATGATGATATATATGTTGATGCCAGGATGCTATCAGATGTTGTTGATAGTGATGATGATGCTTGTGACTTGATCTGCATGATCATGGGATAGAATGTATGGCTAGGATGATGCTACCTATTAATACATCCCTAGCTAGGAGGGAGTGTTAATGTTATGGTAGCTACAGTAGGTATCAACCTCCATGTGTAACCTATGACTAGATTAGAATATTCCATAAACTAGAGAAACCCTAAACAAATGTGTAGAAACTCTAGAAGACAAGTTGGCTCAATAAAAGAATTAATATTAAAACATTATCCTCTAGAAGAAGAATTTGGCCTAGGCAGTTGGAAAAGAGCACTATAAATAGAGGGCGCTTGATTTCATTTGGACACACACTCACACTTAATTCAAGTGGTGTGCAAGTCTAGAGGAGGAGTGAATTGTAGCTACTGCAGCTAAGTATTGGTCTTGGTTTTTGGTTTTGGACTTTCTGGTTGGTGTGCTACCTTTGAGAGAGAGGTGCACTCTCTCTTGGTTATTTTTTGGGTCTGATACTACTTCTGGAATCATTCTATCTGTCAAATGTTATGGTGCTCGGGGGTGGATGCGTGCCTATGGTTGGGTGACAATATTGTCATATTTTCTATGGTAAAACGAGCACATTGAATATTTTAACACCTAGAAATGTCAATTCAACATCCCTTTGCCAAATTACATGCATATTTCACTTAGAATTTGGGTATTCCACTATGAATGTCACCATTTTTCCCAAATTCAACACAAAATAATGATCTGCAATAGTGAGTTTGTTAAATCTCCACTATTTTTCAGCCCATACAAGTCCAATGTAGAACCAAAATATCTAATACCAATCTGTAGCATCCCCAGGTACTCACTGAGGCACACTACCACAATTGTTTTTCTATGATACCATCCTGTAACACACCCAACTACCTGGAAAGGCTACATTACTACCAAATCGACTAACATATCAATTCAAATGTGGAAAATATATACAACATAACATACAAACATGTTATTATCATTAATAATTAAAAATGTGAATGCAAATGGTTTAAATATGTACTACATCAATTAAACACACACTACAACATTCATAGATACAAAATACAGAGTAAATGAAACATTCAATCATAGCATTAAAACTATAAGTTACACAATGGTCAAAACACTTATCTTTTTAAACATTTTACACAAATGACCGTAGACAAACAATGTTAATCCCAACCATAGTCTTTATTGCACCAATTATTTCTACAACAAGCTACCCCCAAGATGGAACTATGAGTCCACAAGGATGAACAACATCCAATGGGTGTCTATAGTCCATTGTAACATCTCAAATACTCACTGAGAACATAGTGACATGAATCCTACAGCAATTCCAACCACCTAGTTATCTTCCTCATCAGCTTGCACAACCCAAGGAATGATATTTCCTTCTCCACATCACAGTCCCTCAAACAATATCCATCCCCTCCAAGGATATAGCATATACCAACCAGGAATCTCTCTACTAGGGGCTCCAATAAATCTAGTTGCAACAAGAGCACTCACACAGCAAGATCACTTGCTCTTGGGTAACTTTTCTTAATAGATGATCACTCACAAGAATGACAACTTCATTTTCCTCATAATTTCCAACTTAAACAAGTTGTCTTCAATTGATCCAGATTATTTTCGGAACAAAATGAAAGAAAATATGTTACAATGAAATACACATAAAAATTTCCAGAAATAGAGAAATACAACAATACAAGATTTATATTAATGAAATAAATGTACAGAGACTGTAAAAATACAGAGTGCAAGACTCACTAAAATGGTGGCAACTTTATCTCTGAGAAGATATGTGAGGGCTACACTCATTCACAAGAATATGATTACAATGAGGCTCTGAAGACTTTTTTATGATAAACATCAATGCCAAAAACCTAGACATCCAAAAACCTAACCCTAGGAGATGAAACGCCAAAATTCATGTGGGCCCTGTTGGGGTAAGTTAGTACATTAACTTCTCGGGGTCGTAAATTTTGCATACCATCTCCGTTTTAGGCGCGTGATAGCTTGTTGGAAAGGTGTTTTCGAGAAATACACATTATGTCGTCATAATATGACTTTGTATATAGTTTGATTGTGGCAAGCCAAGAAAACATTGTTTAGAGCCCCAAAATGGCCCTGGAAGTACAGAAAGATGTATTGACCTGAAAATTTCCAAAATAATCCAGTTGGAATAGGTGGGAAGCCACCAATATCCAATTAGATGATGTGTAGGGCCTCAAGACAGCCCCATAAGTGCAGAACCCACAATTACAAAGGAAAGTCCCCATTACAAAGAAACTTGTTGAACTGAAAATTGTCAAGATGAGCCAATTGGAATTTGGAACAGGTGGGTGGCCACCAATATCCACCCGGATCATCAATACCCACTATGGTTTTCCACTATTTCCAAACACTCTTTTCTGGTTTTGCTCACTTCTTGCTAACTGTAAAAAATCCTTCTTTCCCTACTCGAATTTCCTCTTTTTCCATGCTTACTTGACTCTTACTTTTCCTCCAAACATGATTACACTCAACCCTTGATGTCATAACTAAGAGGACTAACTTCCTCACTCAACCTATTACATGAATTCAATGATTTGAGTGATTAATAAGTCAAAGGGATAAATGGCTAAATGACAAACTGATTAAATAATATGGCTTAAGAATCAAGGCATATGAAAACCCCCATTAATCCCCCTCTCTTATTGAATCATATCCCATCATTACTCTGGTCCTTACTTGTCTATAATCAATGGTGTATTTCATTTTATTATTTTCAATGTACAATGTTTACATATCTTGTCCCCCATCCATTCATAATACTTGCAGATATACAATGCTACATCGGGGATCAAAACTAAGGTGTTACATGTGAACAAAAGTATATTTGAGAAAAGTGATTTTGTAACACCCATTTTTTAATAGACATAACGAACAACAAACCATAACACCAATCTTGATAACAGAGTTCGACACAAGTTTTCCTACGTCTTGAGGCCTTTGTCTCGGTAGGGGAGGCTACCTTATTAATCTTAAATTCTGAAAAATTACATCAGGAGTATCTCAAATGAAATACAAATTGGTTTGGTTTTGTTCTTCTCGACATCAAGAATCCAACACAACTGACGGCATTGAAAAAGGTTGAGCGTAGCTCTCGGAAATGGACTCCAAAGTTCGCTTCTCCAATGGCTTCCCTGCATAAAAATGGCTTAAGTTTCCAAACTCTTCATCATTATGTTGTTTCTGAACCTCCTTAGGCTGTCAAGAACCTTTGGTTTTTATAGATTTTTATTTGAGGGTCACCTCCCAAGATTTGGCCTCAAAAAGGGCTCTAGATCCTCAATTTTGGGAAAAAATCCAATAAAATCAACACATTTAACAACAAAAAAATCCAAAATCAAAGTTTTAAAACTCGCTTTTGTAAAATATAAGGGTCGTGCCACTTTTCCATCAGGCCCCTGGTCACGTGGAGGCACCATGTGGCCTTGGGTTGGGTTGCACCCCTGGTCTTTTCCCCTTGGTCTTTGGTCCTTGGTCGTGTGGCATGTCATATGGCCAAGTGACAGTTCCAACAACACCCGTTAGCAGTAGTAGTCCCCCAGCCCACAACCAATGGTTACCTAGAAGGTGCCTTGGTTAGCGGGCTATCCTTGTCAACCGGGTGCTTATCCCCCGAATTCGGAGCTCTCCAAACTTAAATACAAACTCTACCATATGTTTATCAAGAAACATTGGTAGCACAAGGAGGTTAGTCCCTTGGTCGCCTGGAAGGTCAAGGGTTCAACCCTCGCGGAGTGAAAAATAATTTGACTAGGCCTTATTGGCCTCATCTAGGGTGCCACATGGCACCTTTTGATTGGGCCACATGTCACCATGTGATTTTCCCCATACACACAATCACTTGCACAGCCAACTTCCCATACCACCATGTGTCCTGCCCGGAGCTTGCCACGTCACTACCACTTGTCATCAGTATTTCCACGTTTCAACCTGTCACTAGGCCACGTCATTGTACGCATTTCCACGTCAACATCCATACATTCCATGTGTCAAATCTGTACCGTGCCAACTCAACCTAAAAATGCAAAAAAAGACGGACACATGTCAGCTCTTGGTGTTTCCATGTCACCCTGTTGATGTCACCTACCACGTCATGCTGATGTATTGCTGACATCAGCAGTATGGCCTCTAACTATTGACTTTGACTCTCTTTTTTTTCCTATTTGGGAAAAAGTTCAGATCACCATAACTTTTTCATATGGTGTCCATTTTCAGAAGAAGAAAAAAATAATAATAATAATAAATTAATTAAATAAATAAATAAATATGGTCAGAATCGGCACAACTAGCCCTACACAATGGCACTGGTTTTGTCTGATTCCAATAACTTTAAAATTTTGGCCTTTCTGGATCAATTTTGGATCATTCCTCCCCACTAATACCTTTTGTTCCTCCAAAAGGGTATTGACCAGTCATCAAGTGCGGGATAGGTCTCTCCACTTGTCCTTTGTCTTTAAATTATGTCATGTGCACCTGTCACATCATAATCAATTGAATAATAACCATGACAATTGAAAGCATATTGTTAGCCATTTGAAATTGTTCACATATTCCTGAATCCACTACCATCCATGTAGACAACAATAGCAGCGATAACATCAGAAATATTATTGTAAATGAACCAATATGTTTGATGGGCTTGCACGACATTAACTTATCTTGAAGCAAAATATGATTGAACGTCCATTCTAAAACCATCTCATGTTCATGCTTAATATCAACTGCTTTACTTGGCACAATTATAGGTGTATTTCTTGCATAAGCTGCCTTCTTTAATTGTTCCATTGTTAGAAGAGATTGATTTTCTTTTATGTGATGAGCATGTACAACATATTATGTCCCTTCTTTAGTTAAGCGATATTGATTATGTTCCTTGTAGAAGATTGCTTTGCGTTCATATAAATAAGGGTTTCCTAAGACCATTTCACATGTTTCTAGATGCACCACATCACATATTACTTCATCCACATACTTAGATGTAATTGCAAACTTTATGATGCCTTTCTTTGTTATGGAAAATTTGTGATCTTTGCTTATCAAATTAAGTGAATAGGGTTTGTGATGCATCTTAGTGTTTAATCCCAGTTTCTTAACCACTTCTTCTTAAATTAAGTTAGATTGAGATCCATTATCTATCAATGTATTGATCTTAGTATGTTTCATTATGACCCCTATATGGAACAATTTACTTCTTGAATCAAAACCATCACCAATTTTACCTGTCAAACCATCTGTTGTAATCTTATACTCATCACCTGAATCTGATCCCAAGTCTATTGGTCATGTTGTTGCAACTTGTTGCCTCCCTTTCCTCTCTTTGAACCACTTCGGTATTTTTCCTTAGGTACAATTTCCAGCAATGCTCATCACCATGCCCTTCTTTCTTGCAATGCTTGCAAGAGAGATTATCTTCCTTCACTATCGTTGAATTTTCTTTCTTCCCATTCCCTTTTCCTTTTCCATCCTTCTTTGAAGATGATTCCCCTGATACACCAACTCCAGTTTTTCTTGTTTCAATATATGTTTCTTGGATAGAAACCTCGTCCAGATTAGTAGGTACAAACATAAATACAGTATTACGAATATAAGCAGGCAAACCTCCTATATACTTCATAAGAGTTTCTTGTGTAGTCAATGGAACATCTAACATCAAATCCATCTTACGAAATTCATATGTATATTCATGCACTGATAGTCATTTTCTTATCTTAAGACTTTTACTTTCAATTAAATCATTTTCCTTATACCCCAAAGGATAGAATATTTTTATAAGTGCGGAAATAAAATCATGCCATGATGGAAAAATATTACCAACTTGTTGAGTTCCATGTTGCATCTTACTTTTCCACCAGATGAGAGTTGTGCCTTCAAGACGAGGCAATGCCAATCTAATTTTGGTTGCCTCATATTTGATTTGTTGCACATTACAATATACCTTTGTCTTTCTAACCCATTTATCAAGTTTCTCAGCATTAACTTCACCATCATACATAGGCAAAACAAATTTTACATCAAGTTTAAGTAATGGAATATCAGGCTTATGTTTATGAGAATTTTTTCTTGCAATAGAATTTGAACTTGTACTTGAAGAAAAAGAAGATGGAGATGATGGAGGTGAAGGAAGAGTTTTAGGAGGGTCCTCTCCTTCTTCACTTTTGGATTTCTTTGAATATTCCCCTAGAACAGGTCTCTTCCATTCCAAGTAATCATCATACAACACTTTTACCATCTTCGACATGGCAAAGAAAGTTATTTGAAACTCTCTTTCATTTTGGAAAAGTCCTTCTTCTGATGCCATCTTCTCAATTTTAGATGTCCTTTTTCTTAATCCAATCTCAGGGTATCCTTCTACAAGCTCTCCCTCACCACAACTTATATTTTCCCTGGTAATCATGCAAACTCAAACAACCAACTGTCAACCTGCTATGATACCACTTGATCTGGAAATTGATCTTTTAAAGACTATGGTTAAGTTTATGCATGAGTTGATTTACCATTTAGGAATTAAAGAAGAATAATATTTTAATGAAAGAATGTTGCAACGATCATAAAGAATGCAGAACAGAAAATATGCATAAGGAACAACAAACCATAACACCAAGCTTGATAATGTAGTTCGACACAAGTTTGCCTACGTCTTCGGGCCTTTGTCTCAGTGGGGGAGGATTTCTTATTAATATTCAATGTTGAAAAATTACATCAGAAGTATCTCAAATGGATTACAAAATGGTTTGATTGTGTTTTTCTTGACCTCAAGAATCCAACACAACTAACGGCATTGAAAAAGGCTGAGCGTAGCTCTCGGAAATGGCCTCCAAAGTTCACTTCCTCAATGGCTTCCCTGCATAAAAATGGCTTAAGACTCCAAACTCTTTAGTATTCTATTATTTATGAACCTCCTTAGGTTGTCAAGAACCTCTAGTTTTTATATATTTTGAGTTGGGAGTCACCTCCTGTTAGAAAAACAAGACCGTGGAGCAATAAAATAAAACAAATGCGGAAACAAAACACAGAAGATACATAATACAATAGAGACACAGATTTACGTGGTTCACCCAGTGTGGGCTACGTCCACCAGAGAAATTGTCAGGTCCTTCCTTTATTATTATCCAACATATGAAGGGATACAACCTACAGCAAACCCGCTATAACTTCCTCTTCTTTCTCTCACAGTCTCCTATCTCAGAATACAATATTCACCATCAACCATAGCCACAATACATTTCCCTCATAAAAGAGGGTTGCCTTCTAGGGAAAAAAACCCTATCATAATCTCTACCGTTAGATCTACAACCTTATAATGAACGGTCTAGATTTACAATGAAATTACAATATACATTTACAAGGCAATTTTTCCTTTGGGGGCTTCACCCCCGAAAACCCATCGGGGGACGCTGCCCCCAGCCAGGGGGATAGCCCCCCGGGACCCCGCAGAGGGGGTACCCCCCCTCTTCACTCCCCCACGTGGAAGAGTGTACATACCTCCGAGGTGTAAATACTTCATGGGGTATAAACACAACTGAAAGCAAGGACCTCTGAATCAAGAAGATAATCAGGCTCCACAACCAACAATCTCCCACTTGGAGATTGATCTCAACAAATCCACCACTGTTGTATATGATGGACTATGAACCTTCTTGGACCTGGAAAATTTCTCATCTTCATCTTCATTCTTGAAGACCAATTGAAACTGAGCAGGAACTCAGTTTCTCCCTAGTTACTCCCTTTGTTAACATGTCTACAAGATTCTGGCTAGTGTGTATATTTTCCAACTTCAAATGTCCATCTTCCAAGGTGGATCGTATGAAGTGGTACCTCAACTGTATATTCTTAGTCTTCGAATGGAAGGATGAGTTCTTTGCAAGGTGAATGGCACTATGACTGTCACAGTACAACCTGTTGTTCTCTTGCTTCTTTCCCAAATCCTCCATAAACCTCTGTAACCAAATCATCTCTTTACTAGCCTCTGTAGCAGAAACATACTCTGCCTCTGTTGTTGAAAGTGCAACAACCTTTTGCAGTTTCAAAATCCAACTTACTGTTGTTCCACCTATAGTAAAAACATACCCTGTGGTGCTCCTACTGTTGTCTTTATCACCTACCATATCTGAATCAACATATCCCTGTAGAAAGGTGTCTGAACCTCCAAAACATAATGCATGAGTAGTAGTACCTCTCAAATACCTGAGAATCCACTTTACCGCCTCCCATTGTTCTTTACTTGGATTGTTCATATACCTACTCACAACTCCCACTACATGTGCAATATCTGGTCTTGTGAAAACCATTGCATACATCAAGCTGCCAACTGTGGATGAATAATGGACCCTGGACATGTATTCTATCTCCTCCTATGTCTTGGGACACATTTCCTTAGTTAATTTGAAATGGTTGGCTAAACGTGTACTAATTGGTTTTGCATTCTTCATTCTAAACCTCTCCAACACCTTCTCTGTGTACTCACCCTGAGACAATGTCAATTTGTGTTTTTTTTTGTCTCTTGTTATTCTCATGCCAAGGATTTTCTTTGCAGCACCCAAATCCTTCATCGCAAATGAATTGGCTAATTTCTTCTTGAGCACATTTATATCATGCATATTAGACCCTGCAACAAGCATGTCATCTACATACAATAGC
>ML788605.1:688852-720215 GCA_009831015.1 Picea engelmannii
AGTTGATTAGTAACCATATTAAATTCATTTAAATGATCTGCAACAGACCCACCTTCCGACATCTTCATATTAAATAATCTCTTCATTAGAAATACCTTATTGGACGTCGAGGGTTTTTCATACAATTTGGCCAATGCATCCATTAAACCCTTCATTGTCTTTTCTTTGGAAATATTGAAAGCCATCGACGTTGTCGGGCTCAGTCGTATCGTTCCTAGAGCCTTTCTATCAAGAATCTCCCATTCTTCGTCCTTCATGGCCATCGGCTTCTTTGTTATTCCACCCAATGGTAGGAATAGATCCTTCTGATATAAATAATCTTCCATCTGCATCTTCCATAACTGGTAGTTTTGGCTATTAAATTTCTCGACCCTAAACTTTCCATCTTCCAACATTGCTCCCACTCAAACTAGGAACCCTATTTTCCTACGAGTTACCTTTCGCTCTGATACCAGTTGTTAGAAAAACAGGACCATGGAGCAATAAAATAAAACAAATGCGAAAAAAAAACATAGAAGATACACAATACAATAGAGACACAGATTTACGTGGTTCACCCAGTGTGGGCTACGTCCACCAGAGAAATTGTTAGGTCCTTCCTTTATTATTATCCAGCATATGAAGGGATACAACCTACAGCAAACCCATTGTAACTTCCTCTTCTTTCTCTCATAGTCTCCTATCTCATAATACAATATTCACCATCAACCATAGCCTCAATACATTTCCCTAATAAAAGAGGGTTGCCTTCTAGGGAAAAAAACCCTATCATAATCTCTACCGTTAGATCTGCGACCTTATAATGAACGGTCCAGATTTACAATGAAATTACAATATACATTTACAAGGCAATTTTTCCTTCAGGGGACACTGTCCCCAAACCCCTGCTGGGGGCCTGCTTGCCCCCACACCCCCCACACCCCGCAGAGGGGGTACCCCCCTCTACACTCCCCCGCGTGGAAGAGTGTACATACTTCTGGGGTGTAAATACTTCATGGGGTATGAACACGGATGAAAGCAAGGACCTTTGAATCAGGAAGATAATCGAGCTCCACAACCAACACCTCCAACTTCCTCCCAATATCTGGCCTCAAAAAGGGCTCCCGGTCTTCAATTTTTGGCAAAACTCCAATAAAATTAGCACATTTAACAATAAAAATCCAAAACCAAAGTTTTAAAACCCAGTTTTGCAAAATATAAGGGTCGTTCCCCTTTTCCCTTAGACCCATGGTCACATGGAGGTGCCATGTGGCCTCGAGCTGGGTTGTGCCCCTGGTCTTTTCCCCTTGGTCTTCAGTCCTTCGTCGTGTGGCATGTCATATGGCTAAGTGCTAGTTCCAACAACACCTGCTGGCAGTAGTAGTCCCCTGGTCTATAGGGAATGGTCACTTAGAAGGAGCCTCGGTCGGTGGGCTAGCCCTGTCGATCGAGCTCTTATCCCTCATATATGGTGTTATCCAAACTTAAATACAAACTCTTCCATATGATTATCAAGAAACACTGGTATCCCGGTCAGTTAGTGCGAGGAGGTTAGTTTGTTGGTCGTCTGGAAGGTCAGGAGTTCGACCCTCGCGGAGTGAAACAAATTTTTTGACCAGGCCCTATTGGCCTCATCTGAGGTGCCACATGGTGCCCTGTTATTGGGCCACATGTCACCCTATGATTTTCCCCTTACACAGTCACCTGCATAGTCAGTTGCATGTACCACCATGTGTCCTACCTAGAGCTTGCCACGTCACTGCCACTTGTCATCCATACAGACATGCATCAACCTGTCATTGGCCCATGTCATTGTATGGACTGCTACATCAGTGTCCATACAATCGATGTGTCAAATCTGTACCATACCAACTCAACCTGAAAACGCTAAAAATGAATGACATGTGCCAGCTCCTGGTGTTTCCATGTCACCCTGCTAACGTCATCATGACATCATGCTAACATCACATGCCACATCATGTTGACGTCAGCAATATGGCCTCTGACAATTGACTTTGACTTTTTTTTTTACATGTTTGGGAAAAAGTTCAGATCGCCATAACTTTCGCATACGGTGTCCATTTTCAGAAAATATATATATATATATATATGGTTGGAATCAAAATGACAAGCCCTACGCAATGGTGTTGATTTTGTCTGATTCCGAGAACCTTGAAATTTTGGCCTTCCTAGATCCATTTTGGATCATTGTAACACCCATTTTTTAATCCCCAGATTATATGTAATTAATCATGATTAATGATCGCCATGCCATGGCATATAAACATTGTAAAATGTATAATTGTTTAATGAGATATGTCACACAACTGACTAAAGGGTGGAGCACACATACTAGCCATGATACCACGAGAGGGATTAGTGAGGGGCATAGAAAGGGGATTCATGTGCTATGGACCCCAAGCCACCTTAATTAAATTATGTTGGGGGAAAATACCATAATTCCCTATAGCTTGCAATTGAAGAAAATCAATTAAATAAAGGTATAGTTGGTAGTTGAAGGACCCCAACATAAATGCATGAGTGTGAATGTAGGGTACATCCATGAATAATTGTTGATGACTGTGGACAATAGCTCGAAGAGAATCTTGAGGAAAAATCCTTGAGAAGAATCATGGAGGAGAATCCATGAGTGTGTGTTAAGGGAGAACAGAGATCTAGTTTAAAAAAGAACATGTACAGAGTATGTTGGGCATGCGTAGGAGAGAGCTCATGCAGTAGAGGCAGATCTTGTGTAGCAAAGGAATATGCAAAGCATACATATGAAAAATCAAAGAAATATTTTTGTTTCTTGGTTAGTTTGAAAACCAAACTCAACCTGAGCTAAGAGGGTCATGGGCTTGATCCTTGTTGGACATAAATCAACACTAGAAGGGGAGGGTGTTGAGAGACGGTGTATCTATGAAAGGAATCCCTTGTGCAAAGGAAATCCACCTCGGAAGGCATATGATAAACCCATGGAGGCCTTGGTCATCGTGGGTATAAGGGGTTTTCAACCAGTGAATATTGTGAAGGAGAGTGTCCTTCACACTTCAATTTTCTCTGAGAGTCTAAGGAATCCCCTAGTGGTATCATGGCCTAGCACAAGGGTGTCCAGATTGTAGAAAGGAACAGTGTATCTAAGTGTATGGTTGGGTGTAAAATCACTCACCTACAGTCAGTTGGTTGGTTGACAACTTGTAAACAGATAAGTCTCCCTTGTGACCTCTTTCATACTATGTAAAATATGTAAATATGCATGTTTGTACAATAAATGAAATAGTGTGATTATGAGCATGAATCTATAAGGATGGTGAATGATTGTATGTCTATGATTCATGTGTGAGAGTAATTTACCCTCTGGGTTTGTTTTTTGTATGCAATTTCCTTAAGACTTTAGAGGTGTTCTAGATTGTTTGTGCGTGAAATGGAAAGGGTGTGTTCTATGCATTTTTATGGGGTTAAAAGTTGAAAGTTGGAAACATTTTTTCCACTTTAAACTTTGATGTAAATTGTCGTAGTACATGAAAAAACTCCAAGCATGCGGGTTGGTAGGATCATGAGAACCAAAAGACCCATTTTTACTTGAAGGTTCTCGAGTTCAGAATTTACAAAGTGGCACAACAGAACCCTAGGAATGGGGAGGTCCTGCTAACATGGATCCATGGGACAGTGGCTTGGCCAATTTCCAGTGGCAAGGCCATGATGGTAAGTTCCAAAAGTATGGGACTAGATTTGTAGATAACCATTCCATTCGAGCCTTTAATATTTTAATGAAAGAAAGCAAGGAAAATTGACTAAGTGTTGGGTTAAATCCTAATCGTTCATCGTAAACTAAGATTTGATCCCAACCATTCATCGAATATCGTCAATTGAGGGACATGTCCAAGGAGAGGGTCTCTTAGGGTCCTAACCCGCACATAGGTAGAACAATATATTCTGATGTAATAAAGCTCAATATTAATAATGCCTTTCAATAAAATAAAATAAGGCGGATGTAAGAATACCTAACAGGAGCTTTCGCTTCTAGAAGGATCTTCCTCTAGATGCTTCTTTTTAGTATAAATAGGAGTCGAGGGTATGAGAACCCTAGCTTGGATATTATTGTAATATATCTTTTCTCAACTGGATATTTCCCCCTCGAAGAGGACCGTGAACATTGTTGTCAGATTCAAAGTGTTATTTCTGTTATTATTCTCTTATCATTTCAGTGCTATTGTAGTGAATGTTTTGGTTATATTGTTGTTATTCTGCCATTTCTAGCATTTTATTTATGTTATGCATACATTTTATATCTGGTATATTCCAAGTGGTATCAGAGCACGTTCCTCAACAGAAAGTGTGGGTTAAATTATTATTTTCAGGGTAGAGACGTATTCTGGCGTCTTTAAGCCACAGAGATATGTCGTTACGTGCATAAACCTACGGTTGAGGGATTCATACACGCAGGAAATACAAGTGGTACTTAAGCGCACATCTGTTGGCCACCCTGGTAACCCCTGTTGGTACCCCTTCGAGTGGTAACGCATCAAACAGCACTTGTGTACGGATCGGCCTAGATTACCTTAAGCCCTCTTTAGATCAACCGATCGACTGCTTGACTGTTATAGTGTCACCGAGAACAACACTCGGGAAGATACTCTCTAGTACCTGGGTAGTCGGGTAGTATGGCTAAGGGTAAAGTATATCCTCCTTATTTAGTTCCCTAATATATTGGGTCGAGTACTATTGTTGGACCCCGCACGTATATCAGAGAGCTATAGCACAGGGCAAACCCTTGTCTGTAGAACCCTTGAATACCTAACCCTTGGGGACAGAAACATAAACAAATTAAAATAAACAATATCTATTTTCACGCAACTGTGTTCGGGTTGCCAAGTAAATACACATTTATTTATGGTTAATCATTTGGGCATTTCCTCTCTGCATTATTCTTCAGACCGGGGTATAACTCCGTAGGTGTAAAAAAAAAAAAAAACTGGAAATTTTTTCACCATTATTTGAGACCTATTCCATTGGATTCGTCTCTTCGCCCTTATCACAATCATCCATATCATTTTTTGGAAAAAAATTTGACCTCGGTCGCCCCTTTTCAGTTCCCCCATCCTCGTGGCCTATACCCGTAGCCAAGACTTGGAAGCTCGCTTCAACACCTTACAATATGGTCTCATCGAAATCCAACAAGAAGTGAAACAACTCAGTGCCAATGTTGTCGTCATCAATACAACCATGCAGTCCTCAATGGAGGAAATCAAACAAGACCTCACCACCCAGCTTGAATCAGTATTTTTGGCACTCTGCACCAAACTACATATCCCTACAGATAACCCTTCCTCTTCCTCACCTCCACATTCTGAAGGTGACCATTCCTCCCATTCCCATAACTTTCAAAACCATCACTTTCAACGTGACCTACGCCTTCCGTGGGTGGATGTGACCAAATTTGATGGTTCAGACCCCACTGGTTGGGTAACCCAAATGGAACATCATTTCTCTTTATACGACATTACATATGACTTGGCCAAACTCTGGTATGGTTTTCTCCATCTAGATCAAGAACAGTGGCAATGGAGAAAAACTTCTCGTCAATGGTATATTGCTTGGACACACTTTGTGGAAGAGCTTTATGAACTCTTTGACATTGACACCAACCATTTGGGCCATTTGAAAAAGTTGAAACAATTAGGAACAGTGGAAGACTTTATAGCTGCCTTTGAGCACCTGACTTTTAGAACAGAGGGCATGTTTGATGCCTTTTTCTGAGAGTGTTTTATCAGCGGCCTCAGCGATGAGATTCGGGCCCATGTCCTCATGGATCGGCCTCAGAGTTGGGTGGAGGCTACTAAAAGAGATAAAGAAGCACAACAGGTTGTATCTTCTCAAAACTGAAAACCCTCATTTATCCCTCACCCTAAACCAATAAATTCTACTACTCCCTCTGCTCCACTGAAGATCCAAAAATTGACCAGGGCTGAAATGTCTGAACGCCAACTCAAAGGCCTTTGTTATAACTGTGATGAAAAATATTTCTTAGGCCACAAGTGTAAAGAACAAAATATTTTTATGGCCATCTCCCAGGATATTTTGGAAGAGGATGTAGAAACTCCCCTTGTGTCTGAGTCACCTAAATCCACTGACATAACCCCTCCCTCAGACCCTCCCGAAGTAGAACCGGTCATTTCCCTCAATGCTCTCACTAGCTTCTCCACTCCCCAAACCCTCGAGATAATCGGTTACATCAAGCATTAGAAGGTCATCATTCTGGTTGATAGTAGCAGCACCCATAATTTTATTCATCGCCGCATTTCCCAAGAAACTCATTGCTACATCCATGCCATCAATAATTTTCAAATCATGATTGTCAATGGTGGTTCCATGAAATGTGGAGGGTGTTGTGAAAATGTGCATCTCCAAATTGGTGACTACCACCTAAAATCCCATATGTTTGCTATCGACATGGGTGGTTGTGACATTGTGTTGGGTACAGATTGGCTAAGGAGTTTGTGTTCCATTCTCATGGATTTTAAAGACTTAACCATGCAATTCAACCAGGAGGGCCACCAATATAAGTTCCAAGGAATCACCGCCAGTTCACCTGAGATCATTAGTTCCCATCGCATGGAAACGCTACTCAAAAAAGGTCATTCTGGTGTTATCGCCCAACTCCATGCCATACAAGCAACAGAGACACTCTCGGTCCCACAAGACCTCCAAGCCATCATTTCTAAACATCAATTGGTATTTTCCACTCCCCAAGGACTCCCTCCTTCCCGTGGTGTTCATGATCATTCCATTCCCCTTATACCTGGAAGCCTTCCTCCCAATATCCGTCTGTATCGTCACCCCTTTTCCCAAAAAAATGAAATTGAGAAAATGGTCCAGGACCTCCTTAATGCAGGTGTTATCCACCCTAGTACAAGCCCCTACTCTTCTCCTGTGGTCATGGTCCTGAAGAAAGAAGGTTCTTGGAATATTTTTCCTGACATTCGTGCCCTCAACAAACTTACCATCAAAGACAAATTCCCCATTCCTGTCATTGATGACCTCCTGGATGAATTGAGTGGCACCCAATTCTTCACTAAACTAGATCTTTGTTTGGGCTACCACTAGATACGTATGAAAGAGGCAGACATTCCCAAGACTGACTTTAGAACTCATGAGGGCCACTATGAGTTTTTGGTCATGCCATTTGGCTTGTGTAATGCCCCCTCCACCTTCCAAAGCCTCATGAATCATGTCTTCCATCCTTTTCTCCACCATTTTGTCTTAGTTTTCTTTGATGATATCCTCATCTATAGCACAACCTGGACAGACCATCTTCCTCATGTGGATCGAGTTCTCCATCTACTCTCTCAGCACCAACTTTTCCTGAAACAGTCTAAATGTGCTTTTGGCGCCTAAGAAGTAGAATACTTGGGTCATCTGGTTGGCAAGGATAGCATCAAGGTGGATCCTAAAAAGATTGAAGCTATGCAAGACTGGCTTCACCCAAAGACTCTTAAGAGCTTGCGTGGATTTCTGCGCTTAACAAGGTATTATCACAAGTTTGTTAAGAATTATGGGAAGATTTCAGCACCTCTCACTGCTCTCCTCAAAAATAAATCTTTCACTTGGACTCCATCCGTTGCTCAATATTTTCAAACCTTGAATATGTCCATGTGCACCACTCCAGTTTTTTCCCTTCCCAATTTTACAAAGACCTTTGTGTCGGAATGTGATGCCTCAGGGAAAGGAATTGGTGTTGTCCTTATGCAAGAGGGTCGACCTTTGGCCTTTACCAGCAAGCAACTATCTGAAAGAAATCTGGGCAAATCCATCTATGAAAAGAAATGTTGGTTATTCTGCATGTCATTGATCTATGGCACCCTTATCTATTGGGGCAACATTTCCAAATTAAGACAGACCATAAAAGCCTCAAGTATTTTCTGGAATAACGCATTTCCTCCCCAGAACAAAAAAAATGGGTGACTAAGCTCTTTGGATATGATTATGAGATCATTTAAAAGAAAGGCAAAGATTATGTGGTTGTGGATGCAATTTCCTGCAAATATGAAGATGAAGGATCCCTTTTTTCTCTTTCATTCATTGTCCCAAATTGGATCCAAGTTGTTCGCCAGGAATGGCTACAAGATCCCAAAGGTTCACAATTGATCCTGTTAGAACCCTATATAATAGGGAATCAGTGTTCTAAATAATATTTAACTTTTTCAGGCATATGTGTTTGCTCATGACACATGGCGAAGGCGGCAGAAAGTGCCCGACACTGACCAAGCATAAGATGAGTACTTGCGCGCGAGCTTCAAAGCGAGTTCCGGTGCATTTTTAGCAAAAATTGTGAAGTGGTTTGAAATGGAAAAATTTTTACTCTTGTGGGTAAAATGTAAGGTTGGGTTTATTAGCCAAATTTGGGTTTTTTATAATCTATGTTTGGTGAATTTAGCTCAGGAGGTTACGTCTGATGAGAAAATCTGAAGATGACGATAAATTTGGCAGTTGCAAATTTTTGAAAAATATTTCTGCTAGTAAACTTTCAGAAGGGCTTCTTCTTTGGGTTCCAAAAGGTACACATATCCATTATGGATTCTATTCTGCTATTTATAGTGGGAATATGTGAAATAAATTAGGAGTCCGAGAGATATACCATGGTTTTCTGTTTCAACATCCCCTGCTGGACTTGGATTATCAGTTCCATTATTGGATTCCATTCCTCGTTACCTTCAGCATTCCCGAACAAATGAACCAGCTTTTTCTCGCTCATATGTATTAGGGGAAGCTAATCATGACAATACAGACTCTATTGATGGTTATGATGAAACACAGGAGAAACTTCAGACCATACGAATGAAGTTCCTATGTCTTGTTCAAAAGGACCAGCAGATTTGCCAGGCTGCAAGGCCCACAGTGTGGAATTGCAGGGAGGAATCTGTACATTAGGTTTTCTTGCTTCACTGGAGATGCCATGGGGATGAATATGGTATCCAAGGGCATGCAAAATGTTTTGAATTTCCTTCATAATGAGTTTCATGACATGGATGTTATCAGTGTTTCTGGAAAGTTCTGTGCAGACAAAAAACCTGCACCTGTGAACTGGATTGAAGGGCGTGGGAAATCAGTAGTGTGTGAGGCTGTCATCACCGAGGCTATTGTTAGGAAGGTATTGAAGACTACTGTTCCATCTTTCTTGGAACTCAACATGCTCAAGAACTTAACTTGATCTGCACTAGCTGGTGTCGTGGGAGGGTTCAATGCCCATGCATCCAATATTGTGTCTGCTATATTTATTGCGACCGGCCAAGATCCTTCCCAAAAAGTTGAGAGATCTCATTACATTACAATGATGGAGGCTTCCAATGGTGGCAAGGATCTGCATATATCAGTCACAATGCCTTGTATTGAGATTAGAAAATCTCCACCGATTACTTTCTTAAGACTATCTCTGAATAGTGTAAGTAAAGAAAAGCAATTGAGGCTTGTTTGAGTTGAGGATAGGTTTGGGAGTAATGGTGGTGACTAAGAGGATCAAGATCAGAGTGAGGGAATTAAGATTGAAGAAGTTGTTGATACAAAGCTCCAGGCACATGTGAATGAAATTCCTTTGAACGCAGATTAAGAAAGGTCCATCATCTTCAATGGTAACTGACAACGCAAATGTTGTATCCACAGAATCATCACCCATAAAGCTACAAATGCATCTTCGTCCATTGGCAGAGTTTACAAAACGCGTCGAAAAACTGCTTCTGACAATGAGAATGCCAAATCTTATAGATACCCAAAAATACCAACGAGAGATAACATAAATTCGGCATCTCCTTCAAGTCTGCTTCTAGTTGTATCAGATAATGACTCTGAGTAAGCCAATGATCATATGCCTTTCTGAGACGAACTCCAATTGATTGAAACTTGTTGTCCTCACAATTTTCTTTTTCTCCTGAACATTCGATGGCAAATTTGAAAGGAACCAAGACACCTGGCAATGACAAAATCGGCAAAGAAAATCAGATCCAAATTATAAGGCGAAAGTTTAGTGAATAAAAGTTGGGACAGTTGAGCATATTCAGGGACATGTTGCAGTACTCTACGTGTCGACAGAAATGGAAGAGGCAATTAAATGTGCAGATTAATGATCAAAGGGATTCATCCGAGTGGTTGAGAAGGAGCACTAAACATTTGGCAGTGAACAAAATATCAGGATTATACATAGTGGTCAATCTACTACACTTGTCATCAATTTTATAATGCAGTCACAGGTGGCAGAGCAATCCCTGGCTCTAGAGGAAAACTCGACAACTGACAAATGACAGTTTCAAGCATCCCCGGTCTAAGAAGATTCGACTCCAGCCAGTCTCCAACAACCTCCAGCATTCACGACTGCTGCATTCATTGGTGTTTGATGCTGTTACAGTCTATTCTCCAGTGAATCTTAAACATCCTCCAATATGCCATATGTCGAGGCAATAGTTACCAATTGTAATTTTCCCTTTAATTTACTGTTTGATTTGTTTGAGGAGACAATTGACATGTGTCTAGCTGTGTAACTGTTTTCTATTTTCAGAAAACAGAGTTGTGAGCTCGCATCTTGAAAGGCTGAGTCAATTTTTCTTATTTATAGACCTGTAAAAGACAAAACAAGGGTTCGACTGGGCTGAGTAAGAGAGTTTTTGACCTATGGAGTGTTTTTCCATTTGGTTGGACCTGTGAGAGGTGTTTTATTGTGCTAGACTGTGGGTTGTGTTTAGCAGAGAACTTTTTCTGTAATTTTAAATGATAAATCAGTGATGGACATGTTATTTTTTCTACAGGATTCTTGTGTGGATGTATTGGTGGTGTTTTTCTCTGTTAAAGTGTTTTCCTGTCCTCTTTCCACTTGTTTTTCAATTCTTATTGTCAGAAGAAAGTACACAGAGCAGAATTTATTGGAAAATACTCTGCATCTGTCCTTTTGATAATCTTTATGTTATTCATCTAAAGAGATAAGTTAAGGAATTCTTAGCTGCTCCTTTGCTTGGTTTTTTTTCCTCCCCTATTTCTTCCTCAAATCGACACCATCAAAACTCAATTCGATCCAACACTTCCACTACCTTGCCCTGTGTAAAATATTTGTCCATATCTGAGAAGTGAATCATATTTTTTAGCGCAGACCCCATTTTCCCAATGGCCCTCCTTGCTGTCCCAAAACAACCATTTAAAAACCCCATATTTTCATTATTTGTATAGCTAGCCTAACATATGTCCTATTCCATACCAAGTTAATTCAGAAAGAGAGATCCCTCTCGGAGTCTTGGAGGGCTAGATCCAAGACTTGAAGCGATTTGAGGTTACCTCTATGATTGCCTCCTTAGCCTTAGGTAAATTACAGAGCGCTAACATTTTTGGCGACTCCACTGGGGACTTTCTCCAGAGGTGCACTTCAAGTTCAGATTTGACTTCTGATGGTGAACAGAAGCCAAACACAGGAAGGTTGTACCATTCACCTGGCGACTCCATTGTTCAATATTCCAAGCTTCAAAGTTCACAAGCAACTTCACTGCTGAAGAATCTAGATTTCAAAGCCTTGATGATGCTTCAAGATGACAAGGTATGTGGAAAATCCTATATATTGTGAAGCTATAAAAGATTTCAGGGATGAGTTAGCAGATTTTCCAATTGATGAAGTTTCGTTAACAGTCGTGTTTCATTGTTGGAAATCGAAAAATTTTCCTCATGAAATTAAAATTTGTGTTCTCGAGTTGTTTGTTGAAAGACTTGAAAAGGATATTAAGCTTTTGAATACTCAGATTTAATCTTATAGTTTCCAACATCCAAAACAATTTTATGAGAATCTTACGTCTCCAAAACCAAAAGATATTGTATCATCTTTCGATTTTCTGATTGATGAATATTTTGTTTGCAAGCATAAGTCTGAAATTGAACAGTTGCAATCATGGTCTAATATTGAGGACACGAATGGGAAACTTATCCATGTTAAAATGCTAAAGGGATACCCGGAGAATCAACAAATAGATCATATATTTATTGACCCGATTGCAAATTATATGGAGCTCCTTTTCAGTATAACTGTTCAATCATGTTTTTTCTACAAGGACCCGAGCCATCACCAGTTGCCATTACATATTTCAGTTTTGATTTTCATCAAGCATGATGAGGAAGCCCAATCATGGGATCAACTGTTGGTTTGGCTTCATTGGCACTTTTTCATTACCTGATTGAAGCAGTAAGTGTTAGCAAAGTAGGGTGGGTAGGAATGCACCAATAAGCTCATCAGGATGAGCACCTTCTTTTTTGTCTCTTCATAGTTTATTTTCAGTTTACAGTTTGGGGACATCCCAATTATCAGCTGGTCGGTGAAATTCAAAGTTCAGCGATTCTAGACACCTCCTTCGGAGCTATCTTCCCCAAGTGGAGCCTATGTTATAACCCTATATAATAGGGAATCAGTGTTCTGAATAATATTTATCTTTTTCAGGCATATGTGTTTGCTCATGACTCATGGCGAAGGCGGCAGAAAGCGCCCGACACTGACCAAGCATAAGATGAGTACTTGCGCACGAGATTCAAAGCGAGTTCCGGTGCATTTTTAGCAAAAATTGTGAAGTGGTTTGAAATGGAAAAAATTTTACTCTTGTGGGTCAAATGTAAGGTTGGGTTTATTAGCCAAATTTGGTTTTTTTATAATCTATGTTTGGTTAATTTAGCAAAAATTTGGCCCCTCGGCCTTTGCCTTTATGCAGAGTTTTATGAAAAAATTAACAAAATTTTTAGCAAAAAATTATATTGGCCTAGGGCCAAACCCCCGAATAATCAACACCGAGGGTAAGCGCTATTTAATGCACCAACAGCAAACATACAAGCCAATGCCAGCACCAAACATACAAGCCAGTGCCAGCACCAAACTCCAAAGCCCAAGCCTCGGGCTCACTTCATCGAACCACTTGGAAGCTATTGGCATATATCAATACCCATTTGTGCTCTCTTCTCTGGAATGTGGGATTAATTCCCAAAACATTAAAAATGAAAACATAGAGTTACTCTGTGCGCGCAAGATATGAGAATTGGAGAAGAAGAAAGACATACACATGCCATGGAAGATGAAGAGCAAAGAGAGGAAGAAAGTGACTGGGACCAGGAAAGTAATGGAGATGTAACCGATGGTAGCTATATAGAAAGCGGAACAGATTGGGAAGATAATGAAGATTCTGCAATTGTCATCACAGAAATTGATTCCTACCCTACTACAGAAGGGAAATTGAAAACAAAAAATTCACTTGCAGGGCAGCTTTGGAGACCTAACTCTGGAAAGGAGGATTGCTACAAGACAACTCCAGCAGAAAACAATATTCCTGAATGCACAAAAATCTCAATATCTGTGACTTCTCCTGGCCAATAGTGTGTTGATGGGTCGTACAGTCCCTCCAATCTTGGGACATGGAGTTCACCAGATGCCAGCAATCCTCGCATTGCTAGAGGCATTAAGGGATTCATAGAGTGGCCAAGGGGTATACAAAAGAACAGTCTGAAAGCCAAGATTTTGGAAGCAAAGATGGAAAGCCAGAAAGCCCAGCTAAGACATGTTTTAAAACAAAGACACTAGGAACTGCAATTTTCCATAGAGGAGCACTGCATAAGGAGAAAAGTGATCTTCTACCTGAGACTGAGCTCTTAGAGATTAGAAAACTAGAATCTCAATGTTCACGGATGAAATTGTCTTATCCACAATAGATTATTGGTAACCTGGACTAAGTGATTGAAGCAGAGTCAAGCTCAGGAGGTTACGTCTGATGAGCAAATCTGAAGATGACGATAAATTTGGCAGTTGCAAATTTTTGGATAAATATTTCTGCTAGTAAACTTTCAGAAGGGCTTCTTCTTTGGGGTCCAAAAGGTACACATATCCATTATGGATTCTAGTCTGCTATTTATAGTGGGCATATGTGAAATAAATTAGGAGTCCGAGAGATATACCAGGGTTTTCTGTTTCAACATCCCCTGCTGGACTTGGATTATCAGTTCCATTATTGGATTCCATTCCTCGTTACCTTCAGCATTCCCGAACAAATGAACCAGATTTTTCTCACTCATATGTATTAGGGGAAGATAATCATGACAATACAGACTCTGCTGATGGTTATGATGAAACACAGGAGAAACTTCAGACCATACGAATGAAGTTCCTATGTCTTGTTCAAAAGGACCAGCAGATTTGCCAGGCTGCAAGGCCCATAGTGTGGAATTGCAGGGAGGAATCTGTACATTAGGTTTTCTTGCTTCACTGGAGATGCCATGGGGATGAATATGGTATCCAAGAGCATGCAAAATGTTTTGAATTTCCTTCAGAATGAGTTTCCTGACATGGATGTTATCAGTGTTTCTGGAAAGTTCTGTGCAGACAAAAAACCTGCACCTGTGAACTGGATTGAAGGGCGTGGGAAATCAGTAGTGTGTGAGGCTGTCATCACCAAGGCTATTGTTAGGAAGGTATTGAAGACTATTGTTCCAGCTTTGTTGGAACTCAACATGCTCAAGAACTTAATTGGATCTGCACTAGCTGGTGCCATGGGAGGGTTCAATGCCCATGCATCCAATATTGTGTCTGCTATATTTATTGCGACCGGCCAAGATCCTACCCAAAACGTTGAGAGCTCTCATTACATTACAATGATGGAGGCTTCCAATGGTGGCAAGGATCTGCATATATCAGTCACAATGCCTTGTATTGAGGTTAGAAAATCTCCACCGATTACTTTCTTAAGACTATCTCTTAATAGTGTAAGTAAAGAAAAGCAATTGAGGCTTGTTTGAGTTGAGGATAGGTCTGGGAGTAATGGTGGTGACGAAGAGGATCAAGATCAGAGTGAGGGCATTAAGATTGAAGAAGTTGTTGATACAAAGCTCCACGCACATGTGAATGAAAGGCCTTTGAACGCAGATTAAGAAAGGTCCATCATCTTCAAAGGCAACTGACAACGCAAATGTTGTATCCACGGAATCATCACCCATAAAGCTACAGATGCATCTTCATCCGTTGGCAGAGTTTACAAAACGCATCGAAAAACTGCTTCTGACAATGAGAATGCCAAATCTTCTGGATGCCCGAAAATACCAACGAGAGATAACATAAATTCGGCATCTCCTTCAAGTTTGCTTCTAGTTGTATCAAATAATGAATCTGAGTAAGACAATGATCATATGCCTTTCTAAGACGAACTCCAATTGCTTGAAACTTGTTGTCCTCGCAATTTTCTCTTTCTCCTGATCATTCGATGGCAAATTTGAAAGGAACCAAGACACCTGGAAATGACAAAATCAATAAAGAAAATCAGATCCAGATTATAAGGCGAAAGTTTAGTATATTCAGGGATGGTTGCAGTACTCTACGTGTCGATAGAGACATGTTGAGCATATTCAGGGACATGTTGCAGTACTCTACGTGTCGATAGAGATGGCAGAGGCATTTAAATGTGCAGATTAATGATCAAATGGATTCGTCCAAGTGGTTGAGAAGGAGCACTAAACATTTGGCAGTGAACAAAATATCAGGCTTATACACAGTGGTCAATCTACTACACTTGTCATCAATTTTATAATGCAGTAACATGTGGCAGAGCGATCCCTGGCTCTAGAGGAAAACTCGACAATTGGAAAATGACAGTTTCAAGCATCCCCGGTCTAAGAAGATTCGACTCCAGCCAGTCTCCAACAACCTCCATCATTCATGACTGTTGCATTCATTGGTGTTTGATGTTGTTACAGTCTATTCGCCAGTGAATCTTAAACATTCTCCAATATGCCAGATGTCGAGGCAATAGTTACCAATTGTAATTTTCCCTTTAATTTACTGTTTGATTTGTTTGAGGAGACAATTGACATGTGTCTAGCTGTGTAATTGTTTTCTATTTTCAGAAAATAGAGTTGTGAGCTCGCGTCTTGAAAGGCTGAGTCAATTTTTCTTATTTATAGACCTGTAAAAGACAAAACAAGGGTTCGACTGGGCTGAGTAAGAGAGGTTTCGACCTGTGGAGTGTTTTTCCATTTGGCTGGACCTGTGAGAGGTGTTTTATTGTGCTAGACTGTGGGTTGTGTTTAGAAGAGAACTTTTTCTGTAATTTTAAATGATAAATCAGTGATGGACATGTTATTTTTTCTACAGGATTCTTGTGTGGATGTATTGGTGGCGTTTTTCTCTGTTAAAGTGTTTTCCTGTCCTCTTTCCACTTGTTTTTCAATTCTTATTGTTAGAAGAAAGTACATAGAGCAGAATTTATTGGAAAATACTCTGCATCTGTCCTTTTGATAATCTTTATGTTATTCATCTAAAGAGCTAAGTTAAGGAATTCTTAGCTGCTCCTTTGCTTGGTTTTTTTTCCTCCCCTATTTCTTCCTCAAATCGACACCATCAAAACTCAATTCGATCCAACACTTCCACTACCTTGGCATGTGTAAAAGATTTATCCAGATCTGAGAAGTGAATCATATTTTTCAGTCCAGACCCCATTTGCCCAATGGCCCTCCTTGTTGTCCCAAAACAACCATTTAAAACCCCCATATTTTCATTATTTTTATAGCTAGCCTAACATCTGTCCTATTCCATACCAAGTTAATTTAGAAAGAGAGATCCCTCTCAGAGTCTTGGAGGGATAGATCCAAGACTCGAAGCGGTTCGAGGTTACCTCTGTGATTGCATCAGCAGCCTTAGGTAAATTACAGAGCGCTAACAGATACAACAATTGTAGTCCAATGCTCCAGATTCCCCAAGGTACTCTTGGCTCCATGATGAACTTCTATACAAAGGCCATTTGTATTTAAGTAAACAATCAAAACTTAAATCCACGGTACTTTATGAGCTTCATGCTACACCCACAGCAGGGCACTCTGGGTTCACCAAAACCTATTACAGGGTCAAACGTTCCTTTTTCTGGAATGGTATCAAACAAGACATTCATAATTTTTTCATTGAATGTGATGTGTGTCAACGCAATAAGGGAGAAACAGTCAAATCTCTAGGCACACTACAACCGCTCTTGATTCCACCTGCTATTTGGAAGGATATCTCTATGGATTTTATTACCGGCTTACCCAAATCGGGAAATAAATCAGTCATCATGGTGGTTTTTGATCGCCTTTCCACGTATGCTCATTTATGTGCCCTTCAACACCCATTTACAGCATCCGCGGTGGCTCAATTTTTCATGGATCAGGTCTTCAAGCTTCATGGCATGCTGCACTCTATTGTTTTGTATCGCGACCCAACATTCACAAGAAATTTTTGGCAAGAAATGTTCAAGATACAAGGCACCGAATTGCATCTCATCATAGCTTATCATCCCCAGACTGATGGCCAAACTAAAGTTGTCAACAAGTGTTTGGAAACATATTTGAGGTGTTTTGCCTCAGAAAATCAAAATCAGTGGGCTCAATGGTTACCCCTAGTTGAATGGTGGTACAACACTTCATACCATACAACTACATGCATGACTCCTTTTGAAGTAGTATATGGACAGAAGCCACCTTGAGTTCTCTCATACTTACCAGGTGCCTCGAAGGTCTAGGCGGTTGACCTAACACTTATAGCTCGAGAGGCTATTCTTCGTACCCTCAAAGAGAATTTGGTCATGGCACAGAATCGTATGAAGCAACAAGCAAATCAAGGTCGCTCTGAACATCAATTTGCAGAAGGGGATCAGGTGTTTCTTTGACTGCAACCTTACAAGAAAACTTCCCTCAAGGCCGAGCATTGTCAAAAGCTAGCGCCCGAATTTTATGGTCCTTATACCGTTCTCAAGTGTGTGGGACAAGTAGCCTATCAGTTAGCTTTGCCTGGCAATTCGAAGCTACATCTTGTGTTTCATGTTTCATGCTTAAAGAAGGTGATTGGAGCTAAGTGCCAAATTCAAACCAACCTTCCAGAGTTAGGTGAAGAAGGATCCATTTGACTATAGCCAAAAGTAGTTTTGGACCAGCGTGAGCGTCGCCTATGTCAGAGAACCATCAAGGAAGTGCTAGTCCAGTGGAAAGATACAACTCCAGCAGATGCCACTTGGGAACCAGCTACCATTCTACAACAATTTCCTCATCTCAAGCCTTGAGGACAAGGTTGTTTTTAAGGAGGCGAACATGTTAGGGTCCTAACCCGCACATAGGTAGAACAATATATTCGGTTGTAATAAAGGTCAATATTAATAAGGCCTTTCAATAATATAGAATAAGGTGGATGTAAGAAGACCTAATAGAAGCTTCCTCTTCTAGAAGGATCTTCCTCTAGATGCTTCTTTTTAGTATAAATAGGAGTCGAGGGTATGAGAACCCTAGCTTGGATATTATTGTAATAGAGATATACTCAACTGAAGGTTTCCCCCTTGAAGAGGCCCGTGAACATTTCTTTTAGATTCAAAGTGTTATTTATGTTATTATTCTCTTATCATTTCAGTGCTATTGTGGTGAATGTTTTGGTTATATTGTTGTTATTATACCATTTCTAGCATTTTATTTATGTTATGTATACATTTTATATTTGGTATATTCTAGGGTCTACGGGAGGATTAATCCACATGGTGTGTGAATTGTAGTTTACAGATAGACCTAGAGGTGTGGAAAAAATGTTGAGCTCGAAGGCGTGAGGCGGCAAGCCTTGCGGGTTGTGGGTTATGGAAAGAACTAGTTAAGTGTCGAGGGGATATATAGATCATCCATCGACAAGTGGGGGTTGAGATCAACCATCCATGGAGAGTGCTTGCAAGATGTAGGCTTGTGAAGTGAGGTATGTAGAGAAGATTTTGCGAGGACAGAATTTGATTGGTCCACAAGTCATGGGATGTAGAAAAAATGCAAAGCTCAACAATGTGAACTTTGTTGGAAAAGGTTGTGAGCAAAAGCCTAGGATTGTTGAGAACCATTGATTTAGTGGGAGACATATCCATACCATTGGATATTTTGGGCCAAAGAGTCAGTTAAGTAATGTGTTGGTTAAAGGACATGCAGATTTGGGAGACCACAAGGATCTGGATCATTGATCTCGGTCAATCTGAGTTATTCTAATCTACCCAAGAAGGCAATCTATAGGAGAAGGTGACCACGCAATCCATATCTTGGCTGCTGACCAAAAAATCTCCTCGTGGGTGAAAATCTGAACAGGGGTGCACCATTAGTTTGGGTGACCAAGCAAATGGGGATCCAGACCGGGGTGATCCAAGAGTGGCCAAGAGGTTTTGGTGATCTTAGAGTGACCTCTAGGGATTAGTGGGAGAAGCTCAATGTAGCCATGGAAGAGGGCGCACTCACTTCATTCCCACAAAGAAGAAACCAGCAAGGGTGCAAACCCCAGTTGGTGCGCCCTCCCTTCTGCCTCAGAAAACTCGAAGGAAATGATTTTCTCCCTGAGAGAGTGGCTAGCTAATGAGATAAGCTTTATCTCAGAGGTGGAAGCATGGAAAACGGAGTCACCAGGAGGCAGCCATGAAGGAAGGCACACTGTTTATTCTTCATAAACCTTAAAAATGAAATTGTCATGAATGTAAAATGCAAACTCATAAAAGAAAACAACCAAGACACATAGCTTCAGAAGAAAAGGTAAGAATGCTTTATTTTAGTCCCGGTTCACCTTATATACCAAGGGAACCATTTATTTTACATATATTTAATTCATCATCAAAAGGTGACGAAGTGTTTTGCCTAGGTGATTGACTTGTGTGCCCTAGGTGGGTGTTCCCCTAGGTGGCCTCCTTGGCCCAATTCCTCCCTATTTAGATCTGGAAGCATCCCAGCTTCCATGAGAACATACGAAAACTTGTTGTGCAATACATCAGTTGTGATCCACTTTGCCTGAGCTGGATTTTGGCCTTGGTGGGCTACCAGATATGAAGTGTAAGTATGGTGTCTTGTAAGGTGACTTCAAGTGTCCAGTATAATGTCTTTGGCCAATGGGAGTTGGAAATCAGGAATGTTTTCCACTGAATGAGTGATGGTGACTGGTTCTTCCAAGAGGGAAGGCTCAAACAACTTTAAGAGATTTACATTAATGACATTGTGGATTTCCAATTATGGTGGCAGATCCAACCTATATGCATTTTCTCCAATCTTGTCGAGTATTGTCTACGGACCATATCTGATTGGTAGAAGATTGTGATGGTGGCCTTTGAAGAATTTATTATCCAACTGTAACCATACTTGATCCCCTGGTTGAAAGGTCATGAAGGTTATTTGTTTTTCATGGCACTGCTTGGCGTGATCTTGGACTACTTTGAGTGTTGATGTGACTGCACTGTGGAATTGTGCAATTTGTTGGAGAAATCGTTGAGCTAACAGTTGTTCCTATTGCTGATGGAAGGTACCTTGAGGAGCCCAAGTGAG
The DNA here is from genome assembly GCA_009831015.1 of Picea engelmannii. Lineage (NCBI taxonomy): Eukaryota > Viridiplantae > Streptophyta > Pinopsida > Pinales > Pinaceae > Picea > Picea engelmannii. The sequence goes on from ML788605.1 coordinate 709,169, forward strand.
TGGAAGATCGGTTGGAGATGTTGGAGATGTTGGTTGAAAAGCATGTAGAAGAATGTGATGCCTTGTTGTAGCTATGCTGGATAATTTGTAAGTAATTGTCCCATTGTTTGTTGCGCCCAAAGTGAGTTTGGAGAGAATGCACCAAGACTCTGTTGACAACCTCTGTTTGGCCATCCGTTTGAGGATGGAATGAAGTAGAAAACTTGAGGTGGCACCCAATAGCGTCCATATCGTCTTCCAAAATGTATTGAGGAAGCGAGAATCTATGTCTAAGATGATACTACTTGGGAGGCCAAAATGGGACCAGACATGATGGAAATAGAGTTTCGTTGTTTGTGTTGTTGTAGTAGTCTTTTTGCATGGGAAAAAAAGTGCCATTTTTCTGAAGCGGCATACCACTACCCAGATTGCATCATGTTTCTTTTGAGTTGTTGGAAGTCCACTTAGGAAGTCCATTGAGATTGACTCCCAAGTCCGAGAAGGAAGCGGCAGTGGTTGATACAACCCATGCTTCTAGTTGGATGGCTTGGATTGTGAGCATAAGGCACAAGCTCTGATAAAATTTTCAACTTGAGGCTGCAAGGAAGGCCAATGAAAATGGCATTGCAAATTTTGGGTGGTCTTTGTGGTCCCAGAGTGGCCCCCATAGGTTGAAGCATGTGCTTCCCTGATGAGAAAGAGGCGGTATTTTGAGTGTGGAACGCATAGAAAATTCAACTTATATAGACACCCATCCCGAATAGTATAGTCTAGGAAGGGGGTCTGATTGATCACTGTGGGGATTTTCAAATATTCCCAAATCTCTCGAAAGTCGGTGTCAGTAGCATATTGATCTTTCCATGTGTCATAAGTAGCACAACGTACTTCTATAATGGAAATAACTAGAGTGGGAGGTCGACTTAGCAAATCAACCATTTTATTAGAAGTGCCTTTCTTGTATCTGATGACTAAGTGAAATTGTTGAATGTAGGATGCCCATTTAAGGTGCCTTTGTTCCTAAATCTTCGATTGAGAGTTGATGAAAATCAAAGGGTGTTGGTCGGTATGCAGAATGGTTTCTTTACCCAACAAATAATGCCTCCATTGTTTGAGTGCTTGCACCAGACTATAAAATTCCTTGTAATAGGTACTATAATTTTTCTATGTCTCGGACAGGGTTTCAGAGTGGTAAGAAATGGGGTGTCCTCCTTGATTAAGTACAGAACCAATAGCATATTGTGAGGCATCAAACTCAATCTCAAAGGGTTGGGAGAGGTCTGGCAGATGTAAAACAGGGGATGAGCAGAGGGCGTCTTTGAGTTGAGCAAAGTGAGTAGTTTCTTATTTGGTCTAGGTGAATGTAGAAGAAGTATTTGAGAGCTGATGAAAAGGTCGAGCAAGATTTGAAAAAGAGGGAATGAACTTACGATAGAAGTTGATGCCACCCGAAAAAAAAATCAACTCCTTAGCTTAAGAAGGTAGAGGCCATTGTTTCAATGCTTGGATGTGAGCTAGATATGGTTGAATACCCTCTGAGATGACCACAAAGTCGAGATAGGGGACTGAAGTTTGACCAAAATATGGTTTCTTCTCTTTGACTTGCAACTTGTGTTCTTGGAGAATTTGGAGAACTTGTCAGACATGTTGCATGTGAGTGTCCCATGTCTGACTAAATATGAGAACATCATCTAATTAGATGACCACAAATCGACCCAAATGTGCTTTGAAGATGTCATTGATGAGCCTCATGAAAGTGGTTGGGGTGTTGGTGAGACTGAAAGGCATGACCTTCCACTCAAAAAGACAAAATTTGGTCTTGAACATTGTTTTCCAAACATCATATGGGTTCATTCGAACTTGATGGTAGTCGGCTGTCAACTCCAATTTAGTAAACCACTTAGCTCTTGGAGGGTTTCAAGTAGTTCCTCAATCTGGGGAAGGGGGTAACAGTTTTTTATTGTGGCTTTCTTCAAGGCTCGGTAATCTGTGACAAGGTGCATTTCTGAGGTATCTCGTTTAGGGATGAAAAAGTCAGCAAAAGCACAAGGAGAAGATGAAGGTTGGATGTGGGCAGAGTTGATGAGGTCAGTCATTTGTCTTTCCATTTCCTCTGTTTTTGTTGGGGCCAACTAGTAAGTAGGGGCATTATGTAAGGCAAATACGGGGATGAGATGAATGGAATGGTCAATGTGGAGGGAGGGGGGAAGTCCTTCCGAAGGTTGAAATACCTCTGCGAACTCATGGAGGAGGGGAGTCACAGTTTCATGAACAGGTTGCATTGTATTGTTTGGTGTTATTGGGTGCACAAAATAGAGAGAGACACATTGGTTTAAGTGTACATGTGGGATTTGTTCTTTGGTAGAAGGGGGTTTGGGTTTTTCTACAGTTAAGATATAAGTGTGGCCTTCTTTGGTAATTTTGTACTGGAAAGATTTGTCTATATAGATAGAATTTATTTGGGTTTGGTATGGGATACCGAGTAGCAAATACGTACAATCCAAGGGGGATACATCACAGAGGACAGTATCTTTGAATTGGCCTATGGAAAAAGTGTCCAGACAATGCTTGGAAACTAGGAGGCGAGGGCCATCCTTTTGGACCCATCCGATTTGATAGGGTTGCGGATATGGAGTGGTGACAATATTAAGGTGGTTGACAAGGGCTTGAGACACCCAATTTTTCTAGCTTCCATTGTCCATAATCAGTAAAGCCAAGGCATTTTTTATTTGGCAGTTATGGGTGAAGAGGGGTTGGGTGGATGCATTTGAATCTTCCTGGGTCATTAGAAACAATGAGGGATCTACTTCTGTGGGATTGTTCAGAGGATATTCTTTGGTATCTTCTACTTCGGAAGGCGCAATGAGCTCAATGAGTAGAGTTTTGTTGGTTTTTAGATTTTGGAGGATTCGACAATCTGATGAATTGTGTGAAGTAGTTTTGTGTAATGAGAACCAGGGTGTCCTTGTAGTTGTATTAGGTGTGGGGTTTTGAGTCTGAGGAGGTGGAAAGTGGGTTGAGGGATGGGAGTTGGATGGTTGAGAAGAGGGGGGGTTGGTGTAAGGTATGGACTGAGGAATACGACCTATAGGAGCGACTTTCCTTTCTATAGCCAAAGATCTCTGAAATTTTTTATCTAAAGTTGGATTTTCAAGTAAGAGGCGCATCTTGCAGAAGAATTCTATGTAGCCTTGCACTCCTTGTGAAGGGAGTTTTCAAAGTTGGTTTCATTTGATCCATAAGGATTGCACATACCCAGGTGGGTAGAAGCGATTTCTCAAATCTTAGGAAAGTCGAGCCCAGGTTTTGATGGGTTGTGAAGTAGAGGATTCTAGAGCATCCCCAATCTCTATCACAAATGCAGTCTTCTCTTTCTCTATATCCCACCAAGTTTGTGCCAATCCTTCTAATTGCAAGGAATAAATATAGATTTTTCTTTCCTCGATAAGGCCTGGACATGTATTGAAATACGTGGATAGGCTACGGATCCAAGAATCCACAATTTCACCATTCATTTGCCCAGCAAACTTGGGTAGTTGGATTCGAGTGTCCAACCGAAATGGATCTGGATTGTTTTGTTATTCCATTTTGAGAAGCTCATTGAGGACGAAGGAAAGATCTTGGACGGGATTTGATGTGTTGGAATCTGATTCGACTACCAAAGGATCTTTGTGTGGAGGCTTTGTGAGACCAATTGAAGAGAAAAGGTGCCCCTAGGTTGCAATGTTGAACAGAGGACTCTGTTTTGAGAATAGAGGACTCAAAACCCTGAGGCAACGGAGCTTGAACTGGTCTAGAGGGAGAGATTTGTATTGTTTTATATCTTTGGAGCTCCTCTCTTTGGAAATGGAGATGTGGGCGCCCTTGGGGCTTATGAGATCTGTGGATCTTCTTGCATAAAATGGAAACCCTGGAATGGGCAAACTCTGGATTATTTCATGAAAACCCCAAAAAAAAAATTGGCTCAATCTTCAAGATCGGAAGATTTTCCATGGATCTTGAGGCTTTGATAACAATTGATCTGCCCAAGAAGGATATCTCTAGGAGAAGGTTACCACACAAGCCATAGCTCGGTTGCTGACCAAAAACTCTCCTCAGGGGCGCAAATCTAAATAGGGGTGCACCATTAGTTTGGGTGACCAAGCAAATGGGGATCCAGACTGGGGTGATCTGAGAGTGTCAAAGAGGTTTTGGCGATCTCAGAGTGACCTATGAGGATTAGTGGGAGAAGCCCAGTGCAACCATGGAAGAGGGCGCACTCACTTCATTCCCACAAAGAAGAAACCAGCAAGGGCGCAAACCCCAATTGGTGTGCCCTCCCTTCTGCCTCAGAAAACTCGAAGGAAATGATTTTCTCCCTGAGAGAGTGGCTAGATAATGAGCTAATCTTGCTCTCAGATGTGGAAGCATGGAAAACGGAGTCACCAGGAAGCATCCATGAACAAAGGCGCACTAGTTATTCTTTAGAAACCCTAAAAATGAAATTGTCGTGAATGTAAAATGCAAACTCAGAAAAGAAAATAACCAAGACACATAGCTTCATAAGAAAAGGTAAGAATGCTTTATTTTAGTCCCAGTTCACCTTATGTACCAAGGGAACCATTTATTTTACATATATTTAATTCATCATCAAAAGGTGAAGAAGTGTTGCGCCTAGGTGATTGACTTGTGTGCCCTAAGTGGCCTCCTTGGCCCATATTCAATCTCGTGAGAAGCATGTTTATGTGGGTTGTGACCTGTGGGAAGATTTTTGAGTGTGTCAATTTCAAGAAGGCCATGAATGCGAGCCCAAACAAGTAGGATTCGATGGATCAACAGGGGATGGATCAGAACCGTCAAATTGATCGGGCCCTATGACCAAGTAAAGTTCATGCGGTTTAGAGAACATGTAGTGATGTGAGTTGTTGGTTGGAACGAGTGTCGACCGTCCAATATATCGGATGTGCAACTTGCCTCAGAAGGGACCCAAAGTGTGAAGGATTCCACATCAACCTACTGAGTCAGTGTGCCACATTGGCGTGTTGATGGGTGTTCTATATGCACTGAAAAACACTAAAAACCCTCAATTAAATTGTCAACCCAGGGTAAGTAAACTTAGAGTTGTAATACTATATGTGCCAAGGAAGAAAGGCTAGAGGTAGTATAGTCTAACTAAAGAAATGGGCTATCTAAGGGCTAATCTACTCAAGCAAAGACCACTAATGATCAAACCCTATTAAGAAACTTAAACTATTTATCCTAAGTAACTTTTGAACAAAAGATCGATGGATAGTCCTAAGAAAGAAAATGAAAACCCTACTTAAAGAAAATTAACTTAATCATTACAAATAAGCAAAAGCAAACTATCTATTCAATCTACCTAATAGGAAATAACAACAGCAAACTACTTTAATTAACCTACTCAGATTCGATAAGCAATTATCCTATTAAAGAAAATAAACAAGCAGACAACTACCCTATTAAAGCAAATAAACAAGCAAGCAACTACCCTATCAAAGCAAGTAACAAGCAAGAAATCAACTAACTAACCGATGATAACTTCTACAGCAAGTAAACTAATCAAAATTACTCAATAAGAAACTAATCAAACTAATAAGCAAGTGAACTCTATTCTTAAATTAAACTTCACAATTACTTCTAATTTACGAAAGGAAATATTAGCTTACTAAATTCAAAGCATCGTGGCAATAAAAGTAATCAACAAATATTCTTTAATCTACGAAAAGAAAACTATTATTTAATCTACCAAAGTAAGAAAACTATTCTCTAATCTACCAAAGAAAGAAAACTCAAATTTAGTGTTGATGGTTATGCCTCCGATGTCTTATAATATCACGATGGAATTTAACAATTAATGATAACTCAAGAGGTATAAACTCAATATTGACTTCGATAGAAAAGTGAAAAGTGTGAATTAGACAATCCAATGAGAACTTAGCCATTATAGAAGCAACATCAACTATCTTGCATATCCATGTGATTATTCAATCATGCATTAATCATCAACGGTATAAAAACACTATTCTATTTAATTCAATTGCATTCTATGCTAATTAAGCAAATTCATACTACTTAGATTCATGATTGAACTAACTAAATAATCAACCTTTGAATTAAAATTTCAATCTAGATCTAGAAAAGGGAATTGCATAAAGTAAACTAGACTAATTCTATTTTAACAATTCAAATTGCAAAATAGGAAGTGTTCATAAATCATAAATCAAATTATATTTCTATTTCAGCACATAACAAGTAAAGAAATAAGCAAACTAAATAGCAATTATATAAACAAACTAGCAATGAAAACTAAAATTGACAATTATCCATCCACCGAAGCTTGCCAAAGAAACCATAAATTAGAAACTTTGTTTTAACTCTGTTTTAATACTCTATTTCAGCATAAAGAAAATCTAGCTATCCTCTAATTATACAGAAGGTTAGTAACTAAGAACTTTCAAGTTCATTTCCTATCAACTAATAGATTATTGCATATTAACACTAGCCTCCATAATAACCTGCAAAACTAAACTAAACTAATTAAATTATGAACATCAATTTATACAATAAATAAACACAATAAAAACTCATGTACAGGAAATAAACAAAATGACAATTACACTACTCAAATTCACAAGAAAACTAACTAAATATTCACCCAGACTGTTGGTGGGCCCCCCAGCAGGTCATGGCTACTCTTCAAGGATGAATCATGAGCTCAATTAACACAATTTCAACATTTAAAACCAAAAACGCAGTTTTACACAGTTTTAGCAAAATATGTCTAGAATTGGCAAAACAGAGCTTAACTATTCTTCTGATCTCCTCTAACTGTCTAACTATTGATGTGGTATTTATAATGTTTACAAGATGATATTTCAACCACTGGAAGGGTCGACCTCCTCTAAAAACAACAAATTGCATTCAATGCATCTTAACCGTCGGTGACTTCTAGAAACAAGGCGAGCCAATAATCGCCCAGCATAACAACCCAATTTCAGTTGTTAGAAGCTCAGTAGCTGGAGGCCACGAGCACAAAGAAAACCCATGTCTTTGATTCACCCATCATTGGCCTCTAATATGATAACCGCCAAATCGCCCATGGTTTTAGTGCAGGGCGGAGTGCCGGACGGAGTACCGGACTGAGTGTCGGGTGCAAAAATGACCTGCGATTTTTCCCTGTGACACACAGAACATGAATTAGTTTCTTGAAATCATTAAAACATGTTGAATTATACTCAAAACCATCATAAAACATGAATCATACATACATGGTATGAACCACGGCGATTTAACACAAAAACTCTTCAAAACTCTTCAAAACAGGAAAATGCACATACACATTTGGCCAAAAAGGATCTAATTATCATTATTAAATTAACCATATCACAGGCCCAACACGTGCCATGTCAAGGGACACGTCATCAATGATAAATAGGGTTTGAGACTGCCACGTGGGAGGTGACACATGGAGGGGGACAAGTGTCCTCCTGTTGTGGATTCAGTATTAAGAGAGGGGTCATTATTGGTCGAGCAGTTTTAATTCTAAAAAGGATAAGGGCCATTGATCTCGGTTGATCTAGACCATTCGATCTATCGGAAAGACAATTTTTGGAAGTTGGGTTTCAAAAGGTTTTGCAAGGTTGGCATGGATTGAAGCTTTCGATAGGGAGAACCCGACAAGATGAGGATTGTTGATCTACTGAAGATCCAGACCAAATAGATTTGGGGCATCGATTTCACTATGGACCCGGTCTATTGAAAATCAATCGAAGTTTGTTGTGCATGTTAATGGTTGCACAGTTTGGGGACTTTGCAGAGATCTGGACCATTGATCATAATCAATCTAGGCCTTCAAATTTTTCACTAGGTTTCCTTCAAAAGGAATGGCTTGGGAATGCTTTTCGACGGTTTAATTCCGAAGAAGGGAATATGATAGCCATGTTCGACAACACAAGTATTCCAATAGAGGACGAACACCTTCAGTAACCACTCACATAACTATATCAAATATCAACACACTGATGTTTTCACGTGGTAAAAACCCTACGGGGAAACATCCACTGCCCCAGCCAACGTGGCCACTTGGAGCAGTTTATTAATGCAAAGAAAAAGATTACAGAGAGATTTTACCAGAGAGTTTCTCACAATTGATCATTGAAAAATGACCCTCCATGCTCTTTAAATAGAGATCATGGACCAATCGGGTGTTAAGCCACTGATCAATGGTCATTAAGATCGAGGAGAGTATGAACCACCAGATCACTCTATGTCGGAAACATATTGTGACCGTCGGATTTCCTAACTACAAATGCATACTAATGCATACTAAAGAAACACACTTTTACCTAACGACACAATAGACCAAGTAGATCTTAACTAACTCCTAAGTGTCTAAATATCCTATCATCCCCCCTTAAGAACAACTTGGGATAGGATTGAAGGATTTACAATAGTGACAGAATAGGAGAAGCAAGGGGGCATTAGATCCTATCCCCCCTTAATGACAACTTCCTAAACTCCTAACATAGATCGAATTTTGGAAAACTTCGCTTCTATAAGAGACTTTGTGAAAATGTCTGCAACTTGATCTTTTGTAGGGAAAAAGAGTACTTCAATAACTTGATCATGAATAAGCTTTCTGATGAAGTGCATGTGTAGATCGATGTTTTTGCTATATTTATGTTTAACTGGGTCTTTGGTGAGCTTGATGGCACTCTGATTGTCACACCAAAGGCTGGTCGGATGATGTTGTTGGAATCCAAACTCTAAAAGGATTTGTCGAAGCCATAAGGCTTCTTGACTTGCATTTACCATTGCTTGGTACTCTGCTTCTGCTGAAGAAAGTGAAATAGCATGTTGTTTCTTACAAGCCCAAGTGATAGGTCCTGAACCAAGGCTGAAAACATAACCCGCAGTAGACTTCTGATCATCAGGGTTGTCGGCCCAATCTGAATCAGTGAAACCAACCAATAAAGGAGTCCCCCTGAACTGTAATGTATCTTGAACTAAATTGTACCACGGACATAGTGAAGTATCCTTTTAGTTGCTTTCCAGTGGCTTTCATGGGGTGTTTTCATATATCGGGCAACAAGACCAACAGCAAAGGAAATATCAAGACGGGTATGAGTCAAGTATAAGAGGCTACCAACTAACTAACGGTACAGGGTGGCATCAACTTCAGGAGAAGTATAGGTGGAAGCAAGCTTTACTCCAGACTGGAAGGGAGAAGGGGTTGGTTTACAATCATCCATGTGAAAGTGACAAAGAAGGTCACAAGCATACTTAGATTGGGAAATAAAAATTCCTTCATTGGTTTGCAAAACTTGGAGGCCAAGGAAGTAGTGCAAAAAGCCTAAGTCGGTCATTTCAACTTTCTTCTTAAGGCTGGTTTTCACATGGTTTAAAAGTTTTTGGTCACTACCAGTAAGGATAAGGTCATCAACATACAGGACAAGGATTATGAGATGGCTTCCTACTTTCTTGGTATAGACATTAGGATCAGAATGACATCTAGAGAATCTAGTGGCAATAAAAAAGTTGTCCATTTTGGCATACCAAGCTCGGGGAGCTTGCTTGAGATCATAAAGAGATTTCTTGAGGCGACAAACAAGGCTAGAGTCATTCTGGACATAGCCAAGAGGCTGCTCCATGTAGATTTATTCTTTCAAATTGCCATGCAAGAAGGCAGATTTAACATCCATCTGATGGACCTCCCATTTATGTGAGGCAGCAAGGGCAAGAACAAGGTGGATGGAATTCATTTTGGCTACAGGGGCAAAGGTTTCATTATAGTCAATTCCTTCAACTTGGGAAAATCATTTGGCAACTAACCGAGCCTTGTGTCTTTCAACACTTCCATCTGATGCATACTTAGTTCTATAAACCCATTTACATTTGACAAGTTTTCTTCCTTTTGGAAGAGGTACAAGATCCCAAGTATCATTTTCCATTAAAGAACAATACTCTTCATTCATTGCTATATCCCAATCCGGATGACCTGAAGCTTATGAAAATGTTTCTGGATCAGGAGTCTCTGAAACTTGATCCAATAGAGAAGAGGCTCACTGGAACTGTGAACGTGTTCGACGCTGATCTGAAGGATCACCTACAAGACCACCAGCTGCTTCTCGTGTTGAACTGACCCGTCTAGGAAGCGGTGGAATTGGTGTTGGTTCAGGTTCAAAGGACTCATCTGGAGGAGGGTGAGTAGGTAGAGGTGGATTTTCATCCTCGTTGTCATCATCTGAAGAAGTAACCAGATCAGAAGAAGGCACAAACGTCGAATATGGCTCGTAGACTGTTAAGAACCAAATACCAATATAGCATAGAAAAGCCTCAGAAAAAGTACTCAATGCCTTGAAAAGGATACAATTTCAGATAATAAGCCTCTTTGAGGGGGCAACCTCCTTTTACCCCACTTAAATGTTCAAGTACAAGATGATTCAAAATGAAAATGTCTCCTTGGTATATATAGGAGACTAGGAGGTATGACTACAACTAATGGCCTAAAGCCGACATAAATGAAATAACATTACTAATATAATATGACCCAATTAAGGGGTAATGAGCCAATATTAGGTCTTAACATGCCCCTCCCCTTGATACAAGTGTTTTCCGCAACGCTTGAGTAACTTTGGATGCTTCTGTATAAAAGACTCATCTTCCCAAGTGGAATCTTCAGCCAGTAGTTTCCTCCATTTAATGAGATACTCTAAAATGGATCTATTCCTTAGCTGGAGAATTCTTGTGTCAGTGATGGCTTCAAGCTCCAATATGATTTTTCCTTCCTCATCAAGTTCTAGAAATATAGTTTGAACCGGGATCTTTTCTCCTATAACCTTCTTTAAGCATGAAACATGAAAAATTGGGTGTACTCGTAAAGATGCAGGAAGCTCTAATTTGTATGCCATAGTATCAATCTTTTGCAGCACCTTATAAGGGCCATAATACTTTGGTGATAATTTATTATCCTTCTTGGCTTGCTTGAGGGACATCTGTTTGTATGGTTGTAGTCTTAAAAACACCCAATCCCCTACTTCAAAACTTCTTTCACTACGATGTTGATCTGCTT